>CM052283.1:4941462-4969738 GCA_028455765.1 Lasioglossum oenotherae | reverse complement strand
CAAACAAAGCAAATTTGCAAAAATTAACCTCTCAACGTTTCGATCCGGATTTGGATCATTTTCAAGAGAATTGCGTCTGAAATTATATACTGAATTAATATATTAAGTATTTAACTAAGTATTAATATATTAAGTATTGATTGTGTTAATTATATTAAGTATTAATATATTAATTACTCAATATATTAATTCAGTATGTAATTTCAGACGCAATTCGAACGTTGAGAGGTTAATTTTTGCAAATTTGCTTTGTTTGTACTTTTGATCGAAACTGTGCGCTGTGAGCATATATTAATTTTTAATATTCTAATCTGTCCGTTGAAAATTCTGAATAATAATATATTCTAGAAGCAGTATCAAGTTGACAAAAATACACGTGTCACATTCGGACGAATCAGTGTCGCCGCGCTGGTTGGCTCAACAAATAAGAAAAAAGGAAAAGGTATTTTTCCTCGGCTTCATAGTTTCTACAATCTTGCAAAACAAGAACAATGACAGGGCCGATGATAAATTGACGCTTCACTTGTCCGCGATATTTCTGTGTACGGTTCGGCTGAATGGCTTCTCGTCTATTAGAACGTCCACTCTTTTGTTTCGTAGCATAACGCGTTTGTGTATTGATTATACCGTTCCATGGAACACTCCTGAAGTAATATCGGTTCAATGACAATGAAAAATGGAGAATGGGAACGACAACGAAACGATAAAAGAACGGACGTAATTGTTTCTGTTTTAAATATCGTACTCAGGAAATCTAATAGATGTCGGAAAACAATAACGGACAACACGGCACGGCTACCGATAAAATTTCCGCGTACGGGAAATTGGTATATTATAGCATTATACATCAAAGAGCTTTAACCCTTTTAATACCATCTACGGGCGACATAAATGCGCGACATTTATTAAAACGTCCTGCAATCGATAGGAACATTTTTTATTTTGCATAAAGATCCGCAGTCTACTTACTAGTAATATTGAAATTAAAATATTTCTTAAACTGATTATTAGACTGCGGATTTTATGCATTTATTACAAAAATTAGTAGGTGTAATACAAAACAGGAATAACATTAAAAGAGTTTAACAATGCCGATATACTATTTTTAACATATAAAAACCATTAATGAGGTAAATCAATTTTTACTTAGCTCGTATAGCTTACAATTGATGTATAAAAAGTTTATTTTACATAAAGATCCGCAATCTACTGGCTATTTTTCGGCATGTGTATGTACCAAGATAAAATAAATAAAGAAAAAAAAACAAATAAAAATGCGTTTATTATGGAGACTAAAAAGCTGCGTCGATCGATGCGTAAGAAAGTATACAGTCTCACTTAGAAAATCAAAGTTGACTTTCACAGGTCCTTGACACGTCAATCTTTGCATGGAGCCTGAAAGTCTAAACTGCTCATATTAAAGCTTGCAGTTATATTCAGTCGTATTTCAAAGATTGTAAATTATCTATTTAAATCATAATTACATCTTGTAACATTGTAATACCAACCTATAAAATTGTAATACCACATTGTAAAGTGAAATGGACCCATTTAATGGTCTAAAGAGTTTCAATAAAAAAGAAAAGTCTAAACTGTATCTGCATTTATCGTTCAATCATTCAATCAAGGAATGAAGTGAAGTAATAAACAATGAGTATTGTCAAAAACTAGATTCGTCACAAAAAGTTTCATTAAAATTGACGACCCTACCACTGCGAACTTTCCTAAGAAGAGGATTAAATACATATCGTGCTCAGAAAATCCAATGGATGACAAATAACAACAACAGAAGAAAAAAATTTGCAACTGGGGTATATTATTACATTTTACATCAAAGGGCTTTAATGCTTGTCCATTCACTCTTTTCCCCGTTTGCCGCGCGTGCGGAATTAATGCAAATCGATATGAGAGCGCAGCCGGAATTCGCAGCGGGAAAAATGGATCGTGAATAAAATATAAATAAAGCGTGTTAAGCAAACAAACAGCGAGAGACCGTCGGTCATTTTTATCGTTCGTTTTCGTTGTGTTTGTGCCCCCCTTTTTGCGAAGGCTGCCCGATAACCCATAAACGATTCGCATGAGATTCGAGAATTAATCATTTCGCGTATACCGTTTTATCGAGCGAATGGCAGCGCAAGGCAGGGCTCGCGAAGAATATTTACGAACTATTCGCGTTCCAGCACAACAACCAGTTTTACTTGCGATATCGAGTTTACGTTTCTAGTACATGCACGTACGCCACAACCGATCGGCCGTGTCCATATTTAGACCGTCGTTTCTATTGAATATTATTCCAGAATAATTTAGATCCCTGTTAAGGCGCACTCCAATTGTGCAAGAATTCATACGATATTAATTACGTCCAGCAACGATTGACGCATCTGCTGCAATAATGCATTTCCATATTCTGTGTTTTCGTGTAATTGGCGTGGGGAGGCAGCCTGATAGAAATTCATGCCGCTGAATCATATTGAATCGTTATGATTTCATCATTAAAAATAAAATTAAATAAAATTAACTGTGTGCTAGTCTAAAAAATCTCAATGAAGTCTATGTTCAAAAGTAAAATATTCGAACTCTGGAAGATACGGCATTTTTTAAAAGTATTTTTGTTAACTTTTTCAATTCAGTACTTTCAATTTTTTAATTCAATTCTTTTTTCATTCATAACTTGCTATTCAAACTTGTTCCGAGGGAGCGCCGCGCTGCACGCTAATCAGAATTTCGTATTTTGCATAAAGGACGTTAAATGAATTTTACGGACGGTGTTATTCAAAATTATAAAGCACAGTGCGCGATATTCTGGGAATCTGTTGCCTTTGATAAAGTTTGCGATGCGCAAAGGGGGCATAATACACTTCAGTGTGTAACATTATGACAATGCAGATTGTTACTGAAAAAATAATGCTGGCAAACAGGCTGATGTACAGTTCTACTGAAACTACAATTTTCCACACACGAAATAATATAATACAACGGTGTGTTTCAATTGTCAAATGCTTTCACTTTTGATCTACTCCGAAATATTATATTCATCGGAATAATTTGCTGAATTAACGACAGTTCATTAGGGAATTCGGAACTGTGCAACATCGATTTGAGAAGGCTTTTATTACAAAGAACACTAATAAAGATCGGAGCTTATTAGGGGGAGCAAATGGTTCAACACAATTCTCGATTCGCAATTAATCTAATTGACTTTGTACCGCGAGCAATATTCTGTTATTGTATCTCGAGCGAAAGCTCGTCCGTGAACAAATTGTTGCCGATGCCGGCTAGAAAATGTCGCGATGGAGGCGACCGGTAGTCCGGCTAGATGAAACTAAAAAGCAATTTTTTCGCAGCGACCGATAAAAGCCACGTATCTGGGGCTATCCGCGGCTATGCTGCTGGAGCCGTAACTCCCATCAAAACTTTTATCTGACCGGATTAAGCGCCGGGAAATACGTCCGCCATTGGGAATTCAACGGAGCCGTCGATACGACGCGACTCAACGTCGCACCAGGACCAAAGTTGGTATCGAATGCGCGAGCCACCGTTGTTGCCACGTGGCAATTAATTTAAAACCGTACATTCGATACAATCGGCGACTCCGCGGGTATCGTATTCGAGCCTTGACGCGACAATGGCGTACCGATGTCTGTACACAGGTTCCGTAGTTCCGTGCTCCATCAAGATTTGAACGAGCCAGCTCAGATACACGGGAAACGGTCCCAGAACGATTAAAGGCATTGCCGTTGGGAGCCGCGTATCCAGGATTGTCACGTTGATATGTTAATCAAGGTTATCGATGCTCCGGTGACTCGTGCTCGAATCAACTTGGGAGCCACTATTAAACTCAGCTCGTGCTCCTCGGCCACGTGGGGAGCAGGATCAGAACTCTTTGCATTAGCTTGAAAGGTTTGGGTAGCACTTATTTACTCTTGTTCAAAATTTTTGTCAAAATTTCTTTCACGGCACCGCCCAGAGTTGTCCCAAATAATTGGAAAATATCTGTGTAAAGTTGGAGCGCTCACAGATAACGGGAAAACATACCTCAAAGCCCATAAACATGAACATAATTAATTTAATTCGCTCAAACTTTACACAGATTTTTTTTAATTCGCTTAGAACAAGAGGTGTGATCAAAATTGTGCGAAGAATGTATAAAAATGATGTGTCACGAATACCATGGTGGGTAGAATCCTCTGAATCGATGGAGATCTGTTAAATAAACGGATCGGAAAAATTGACTTTGAACACTTTTTTCGAGGTTTGACATTTTTTATACCATCGTGTAGTTAACTGTCGGTCAACTGTTCTCCTAGAAAACCACTTCGTATACTATTTCACCAGTTTCGTATACTATTTCATTTCATATATGCCTACAAGGATTTATCACGTAGACAATGTTTGAAGAAAATGCAAAAAGAATTGACTTTCTCCAAACGTTCAAATCAGAATACCTCGTTAAACGACTGTAACTGTAGTATTATCACAGCTCTGCCATAAACGCGACGAAGATATTTTTGAGCAGCTTTTATAGCTCTTACCGCAGCTCTAACGTAAACGGTACCGTAACGCTATCATGGCTAAGCGACGTGCGTTTCAGACTGGTAAATTGAGGGGGAGACTTTTCGAGAAATCTTGACGTATGGTAATCAGCAAGGCGTGTTATGGAACATTTCATCGTTTCGTTCTCTTACGGGGAAAGGCCGAAGGCGAGAAACTGCGAGCTCGAATTCAATCAGCATGATTTTCTGAATACGTATTGCCGGTTGCGTAACCATTCAGACCTTCCCACTATTTGCGGATACACAAGCCCATCGCGTAGACGAATCCTTTGAAGTTGATCACCAACGAAGAAGCAATTCCGACGCCGCAGACTCGTCTCATCGTGTACGGTGTCCTACCACTGTTAATACGATTCGACGAAAAGTCCTCTGGGGGCGAGAACCGTGCAAAATATCTGCTGAAGACGGTGAATTCAAAATCAGTCTTGAAAGGGCGCGAGGCACAGTCGTCGTCACATCTTCTAAAAATAGGAAAAAATATAAAAAACACATATCTCCAAATTAAAATGTTTTGAGTAATCTGGTTCATTAAAAAATATAAATCATGGAAATTTCATGAAATCCTGATATTTCTACTTTCTACAAGTTAATTGTGCAAATTACTAAAATATCGATATGTATCGTTCATTCTTTTATTATTTAAGACTTTGAAACATAACGTAGTGTGTCGAAATAAATTACTCTCATTGATAACTGTCATAAGTGATCGAAATGAATTTCTCTCGAAGATAACATTTGCAACAAGAGAAAATATTTTCGGTTACTTATAATCCTCATTTGTGACCAAGACGATTTTAGTCGATGAAATATTTGTTATTCTATGACTTTTATTCTTTTTCGTTATAACAGTTATGGTCCCTGATTCTTAGTATCTCGAAAAATCCGCGTCCGCAAAATTGGAATTGATCCAATTGACAGATCGTCTGATATAATTATTTAGTATCTGTCAATCATCTACATCATGCAACTTGAACACTTTCTGCGGCGAGGGTAGATCGAAAAATGGGAGAACTAATTAGCAACGAAGACGGAGGCTTTTGCGCAGGCAGGAATAACGATTGCTGAGGTCTGTCCTCTTTTTGTTGCAGATGCGAGGGGGGCTGGCTTCAGTTGGAAGGCGGTGCTCGAGTTTGCGGCCGCAACAAACGTTTTGCTCAGCCGGTCGTTCTGTTTTCCGACAAACCGGTCCCGATCCTTCACATGCAGTAAGTATATGCATACGCTCTATCGATCCTTTTTATTCGATCGCGAGCAGCCCTCGCTTCGCCAATCCTATAGGGGAAAGGGCAGCGATAAAGAAAGAAAAAGAAACTTGGTCTGGCATCGAGTGAAATAAATTCATTTGACTTCCTTTATTTTCTATCGGCCGAACGCTGCGTTGCCAATATATTAAATAGAAGGGAACTGTATTCCGATGAAGTTCTCGTTCTTTCAATAACTAATGTATTGGGCCGGGGATGGGCGGCCGGATTACCTTTTTAATTAACGGATCACAGGATTCTATCTTTTATATTTTAATATCAAACGCACTCGCTGCACGTGCAGCTCTGAAAGAATTACTTGGAACGATAAATCATGGAACTTCGAAAACATTCCTGCGTAACGAAATAACGAACTTTCATGTTTCGCGACAAATATGCATGGTTTTCCGTCCGCGGATCGTATAAAACCGTGAGGTACAAATATTTGAAACATTTGGTAAGCGCTCGTCCACGATTTCTGATCAAACGTGTTCAATGCCGTTGTGTTTGCAGTACTTGATCGACGACCCCTTTACAGATCAATTGGGTAAGGGCAAAGCAACGCGAGACTGATTCTTAACAAACAACTGACAAAGGATTTCGTTCGGTTAAATAAGGAATTTCGTTAGATTAAATAGATCCGATCATGTTTCTCGCATTACCAAGAAACACTCGAACTTTAATGGAACCTACAAATGGGATGAATCGCAGGCTTACGAAACCGATTTAACTTCGTTTCGCGAATTACCACGGACGCGCGGCGAAACCTTTGTTAAAGGAGATCTGTAAGCAACCAGGAAAAGCAATAGAAATTTTAGCTCCGTTGTGGACCGGGATCACGTCTTGGGTTAAGTGCTTCTTATTACTGTGGACGATCGCTAATTTCAGTTAGACGAACCAGTATAGGAATGGTGCCAAATGCATAATGATCATTGTACAAAAACGAGTGGAGTCGAGGAGTGCGCGCACGTCAGGTTGTCCTCGACAAACATACAGGGTTTGTCCAATAAGTATCGAGACTGAAGTCATAAAAAGAAATTTATTTAAAACTAGCTTTTTCCCGCGACTTCGCTCGCACAGAAAACCGTTTAATGCCCTCGGAAATTGATATTGTTTCTCCATAAAACCTTTTAACCCCCCATTCACCCCTATAGAGTTTTAATTTTACGTCGTGCCGCCATCTTAGATTTCAAAACCCCTTTTCACCCTCTTAGGGGAGCAATTTTTTAAAATGCCGAAACAGGTGTTTGATTAATTATATCAAAGAGCATTAAGACCAAGTTTCAAGCAAATCCGACCACGAACAAAATATTCCTCGTACAAACGTTGCAACCCCTTTTCACCCCCTTGGGGGTTGAATTTTTCAAGATACCAAAATAGGTGTTTGATGAATTATATCAAAGAGCATTAAGACCAAGTATGAAGCAAATCCGACCACGAACAAAATATTCCTCATACAAACGTTGCAACCCCTTTTCACCCCCTCGGGGGTTGAATTTTTTGACACGCCGAAATAGATGTTTGATTAATTATATCAAAGAGCATTAAGACCAAGTATGAAGTAAATCCGACCTCGAACAAAATATTTCTCATTTAAAAGTTGCAACCTTTTTTCACCCCCTTAGGGGTTGAATTTTTCAAAATGCCGAAATACGTGTTTGATTAATTATATCAAAGACGTTTTTCGTTTTAAATCTTACAAGTATTTGCGTAGCTGTTAAAAATTCACAATCACAAATTTTCAGGATTATCTGTACGTGGTTAGGAGTCTGTAGGGGGCTAGGAAAAATTATTTTATACTTTTTAGTCCATTTTAAAAACGTGGTGTTTTTAAAAAATTTATTTTTATTTAAATAGTTATTAAATATTTTGTCGCCGAGGACACGGCAAAGGACACGAACCAGCTCCAGAATATTCAACGGCAAAAAAACTCACGTCGGTTTCTTTAGCGCCAGCGCGAGTCGCCGTCGTCAGATACTAATCGAACATCAAATAAACGTGCGTAGATTCGGAACAAGTCTTCCAGTGTTCCCTCGAACACGATCAGCGAAACGCAAAAGTCTCGTCGTGTACAATCACCGAGAAATCTGACTCCACGAATTAATTTCTTTTTATTTGTTGTCTCTATGATACGCTTTCCAAATTGAATTAAATAAATCAGATATGCCTAATGTGATTTCTTTTGAAACCAAAGGGAAAAACTTTTTGGATTAGGTATACAAACGAAAGTTCTTCCCGCCTCGGCTACTTGAAAATCTTTCAATTCCGAGACGCGTGTATCATCTCTAAAACAACTGTGAAATGTATTCACGCGGAAGGAATTACGTAAAAGAAGGAAATAACTTCGCTAAGAGGCATTCACGGAATTTACTTCTCTGTTGGAAGGAGGCCGTCGTAATTAATTGGCTCTTTTTCCCTTTGTCCACCATTCACGGAGCGTTATCCGGCGTTTTTGCGTGCCTTCATTTAAATGCAAATTAATTTACCTTCGCGGAACGAAACGGCTTCCTCACTACCGACTGTTTCCAGACCACCGTTATTTTTCGTCGGTAAGATCTTGTCGGCCGTTCATCTTCCTCCTTGATTGTTCGCGAGCTATGCTCATAATTCATTCTCGAAGTTATAAAACGATTATGTTTTCATTTATTATGCCGTTTCGAATATGTGCCACGGACCGAACGCGAAAATAGGAAGGAATAATCAATGTAGACACATGAACGCTAGATAAATGATCAAAATTCATTCGATAGCTATAATAAATGTCACCGAATGTATAATCTTAATAATGAGTTTATAAACTACAGTACAATTTCTGCTGTCATCTAGAATTAGATAACAAAGTATCTCGTTGAGAATAATAACGAATGTTAATCGTAATTATAATAACAAAAATAATAATAATAACAGATAACTGAGAAGCTAATTATCTAAACAGATTATAGCAGAGTACAGTGCATGGAAGCTCGACATGTTTAATCCAATTATGCTTGATGGAGCTACAGGGACTCATAATCAGAATGAGGAAGAATAATTTCGAGCAGCTCCTGCCCGGCCGAATGGCGAACTTCAGCGAATTTAGTGATTCCTGTTTTCAATTTCGAATCGACAGGAAGCCAGGTTTAATCTCGGTCGCTGATTCGAACCTCTGCGGTTATTCCGTGAACGGGGACTCGACGGCGTCGCAGCCAGTAGTTCATCTCCATTCTAATCGCGGCGATTGGCAATTTTACGGGCAGCCCGACAATTTGCAGGCAGAACTTCGGCGAAGCGTGAATTGTCGCATCTTCAAAGTAAATAAATCGAGTTGATTGCAGTACGCGCGTACTCCGGCCCTCGGTTTTGCGGTCCTGTGGCGTACGCCACTGATTCAGCTGATACTAGACAGTTTATCAATTTCATAAATAGCTGGTACACTGTCATCGAGCTTGTCAAGGCCGGACTGTATTTGCGCTATTCATGTCGCGGTGGCGCTGACCGACAAGGAGTTTCTGCGAACATAAACTTCCCCGTCGCCGTGTAACAGTAGAGGTGTTACTATCGATTATCGACATCTTATCGATAATATCATTAAAATATCGATAAGGCAAATCAAAAGACTAACTCAACTTTCTTTCTTTTATCGCTGTTTATCGTTCTAGCTGGAATCTACAGTATGTTGAAATTTGCGAGATTTTAAGCATTCATGGCCAACATAAAATTCAAGCAACTCTGCCGACATAAATCAGCTGAAATATACTTCAACTCTTTCTGTTCGTGCATGTCAAGCGAAAATACAAAATAATGTAACACGGTGCAAATGCAAAACATTAATTTACACGAATCAAAACGTATCACTTTACCACGCTGCAGAAACGAGGCCTCGGATTAATCCAATGCATTTTACTGTAATAAAAACTGCGTATATTAATAAACATGCAACGTTGCGAATTCATATAATATATTAGGACCTTGAATAAATTCTCGCTGTTTCTTTTACAAAATAAAAGATTTATTTCAATTATAAGGAACAAAAACATTTCATACAAAGTATGATATATATATATATATATATATATATATATATATATATATATATATATATATAGTATATTCGAGTAATTCCTCCAACTTTTCGTCTTCAAATTTTTTGCGCCTTTTGAGGATAAAGAACGTTCTTTATCCTCAAGTTCAAATTCATGATTTTTGAAGCGTCGAAACCAGTCTCTGCATGTCGTATCCGACAAAGCATTGTCGCCATAAGTCTCAACAAGAATTCTATGTGCTTCAGCTGCAGATTTCTTTTGAATAAAGTAGTGCAATCAAATTCCCCGCGAATACACTTTATTCGGCACAAAAGTAGACATTTTCAGAACTAAGAAAAAATTACTTTGTTTACACTAAAGTGAACTACCATACACTGAAATTTTAGGTTAGATACACTACTGCCTTGCATGTGTGTAACCATTTGAAATTCCACGAACGGGGTACTGCTACTACCATCTTTGAAGAAACAGCGAGAACTTATTCGAGGTCCTAATATTTTTTTTCTTTCAACATTTGTTCATAGATAACAAACTCGGACACATAAACGAACTAAAATTGGAGGCACAGTATCGAGTTTGCTTCGGGAAATATATTAAAGGCAATGGTTGCTGGTCACGCGTATACTTCCCAACATACTTTAATCCAAAGACAGGGATCGTTAAAGTTAAAAGCGGAAGTTAAACGCCATAAATCACGTTCGCGACACATTTATGCTAGTCGCGCGCCCTCGGTTTGCCGCATTACGCTCGACTTCGCAACTTATAGAAATTTCATCATTCAACCCCGGCCCAAACTACTTCGTCGAAATCACTTCCGCGATAGTGCCCCGTAATAACGCGGCGGACATTTTCAGGTCGGGAAGTGTTGCACGGTTTCTTTTTTCTCGTTCTCAACGATTCGTTCATTGAATCTTAAAAGACCGCCGTAGATTCTGGCGACACGACGCCCCTGCACTGTGCAGCATTTCATTTCGACAACAGCTGCCTCTGATTACCAGCACCTAACTGTTACGGGCAACACCAAAAATGAATACAACGAAATTTGTAGGTTTCAAAAACACAGTCGTGATTAATGTCCTTTAAGCTTATGATGTCTGCCATCGAAATTTCCTGGCGCGAAACAATCCATACAATCTATGACGGGGTCGAGTATATCGGCGTGAACCGCTGCTAATTCAATTACAAAACTTCATTATTTTCTCTCGTTTTTTATAAGACTTTCACCAACTTATGTAGGACATTTTTCGTATTAAAATGACACTAATCACTATTTAGTGGTTTAATTTTTAATTCATGCCTGGGAAACTGGTACTCCGATAGTCGATGAGGTCGGCGAGGTTACAAAAAATTTGTTAAATAGTAGAACTACAGAATCTAAGAAACAGCACTGACCCGACGGTTTTTCTTAGATCAAGGCTAAAGCTTAAAGTAATACAATAAATTGTATCACATACGTATTTTACGCAGGTTTACAAATTCATTTCATTTTCATTTTATTTATCATAGTTTGTGCCACAATATAGAACAACTTCTTCGAGAACACTGAGAGAAGGCACAACTCCAACCCACAGTGATTTAGTGAGAAATAATCTAATACATACTGCTCTCTCGTGACATCTTTCAATGATTTCATTGTTTTGTGTTTCGTCCACTGATCTTTACGGAAAGATGATCAGTTCCGAAGTTTAGTTGTAATACATTGGAACGAATCATTCAATCGTTAACGATCGAAGAGAATTACGCAGTTAAGTTTTAACGCATTGCATAATTCAGCTGCCGCTGTGGCGATAGTCGACAGCGGATATGAACTATAACAAGATCGTCGTGCCATCGGACTTCCTGAAATGGAGAAACTTTGAGGACGCCAAAAACAATATCGTTTTGCGTCTCTGCCAATGGCAACTACTATGTGTCTTACATTTAAAGTTTGTCTCCAGTCCAGTATACGTATTTTATGCGGAGGAGGTCTCCCTCGGAATTCGAATTGTCATCGCCGATTCTTGTCTTCGCCTAATAACGCCTGTAACGTAGAAACTTGTCCTATAAAGATACGTTGCTCATATACTTTAGCAAATAAATACTATTATAACGCTTCATTGTGAAACTCACTGATAGACAGATAAATTAAATGGATGAACTAGGATTAACTAGAAAGGGGATTAAAATCGGGCTAGTGTAGAACTGACTAGGAGAACCCCGCTCTGTCCCTCACGGATTTTGTTCAGACTTTACGGAGTTGTAGATCTCGTTCCCCTGATTACGAAAATACCCCACTACAGGGGCAGACACTCAATAGTTTTTGAGATATTTGCAATTACAGTTTCATAACCGTAAAATATCAGTTTGGTTCAGATTATTTTAATATTATTATTGTTTTACAATTATTATCTTTTATGTAGTAATAGATCTAGTATTTCTTCTATAAAGTAATAAGTATCTGTGTCTATAAAGTATATAAGTATAAGTATCATTTTCAATTAGTCCTTTAGCGAATAAAAATATTTTATTTAAAATTCATTTAACATTGAAAATGCATTTTCCATGAAAAAAAAACAATAAAAAATAATTTACCACGAAGGGATTCGAACCCGACCTGCGGCGTAACAGTTCAGCTCGCTGCTGCGACGCCACACCATTGCTTGGTAAAAATCTGAACCAAACTGATATTTTACGGTTATGAAACTTTAATTGCAAATATGTCAAAAACTATTGAGTGTCTGCCCCTATAATGGGGTATTTTCGTAATCAGGGGAACGAGATCTATAACTCTGTAAAGTCTGAACAAAGTCTGTCCCGTGAGGGACAGAGCGGGGGTTTCTCCTTGTGAGGGGTCTCTTGGGACCCAAACATCGGTGCTAATTTAGTTCAGGCCAGAAAACCCATTCCTACATCTCGCACCGTTTCATGAAGCAAAGCAAGTGGAGCCTCGAACTCAATAACTCAAGCCCAAAAAGTCACCGATTAATAGCTAGAGACTTCGGACACTTCAAAAGGCTCAGGATCTAGGACTTAGCTACAAAATTCACTGAAACCAAGGATTCGATCCATCTGGAACCCAAGAGTTTCTATTCAAGAATCTTCAGAGCCAAGGACACAAACTTGAAACCACAAGACCTGGTCTTCAGACTCCGAAACTGGCGGACCAAAACTAACGGTGCAATTGCGTCCAAGAATTCCCTAATATCCGACCAAACTATTGAGTGAACTTTCTCCGTCAATTTGTTATTTATTTACAAATAGTGAAGGTGAAAGGGAAAATATTCACCACCCTGCTAAAAGAAACTGTCTCCTTTTGATCTTCATAAGAATTATTATTATTATTCACTAACTAACTGAAGTAACACGATACTAATGAAGACCCGACGCACGCCACAGTAACGTACAGAAATAATGACTTACTTGCTTATATCCAATTTATTAGGTATTGTGTATTCGGAAATAATGGAAGTAAAAGGTGAAGAAAATCTACCACCCTGAAAATTCAAACAAGCTGTCCTCTCTTTATTTTTATACGAACCCTCATTGTTCTGCATTTATTAAATGCGACAGCGAGAAATTAATATGTAAAATCTTATTTGTTCATTATTATTATTTGATATTAATATAACAAAAAATTGTATTATTACTTCTATTGCATTTACTTTTATGAAGGAATCGTGTAAACGTGCAAGTTGAAAGTTTTTAGCACGTTGCCGAACGAAAATAGAATTCAGAGAGCCTTAACCAAAAACACAGGCGAATGAGAAACGAACTCCGGCCTCATTCTTCGAGAACGCTTTACGCTTTATAAGAAAAAAGTTAAGTGGATTTCAAAGGAGGATGGCAGTGTTGGCACAAAAGCAAGATTCCATAGCCGCGAAACGAATTCGCTACAGGAAAGCTTATATACCGCTAAACTAAGGGGCAAACGGGAAATAAATTAAGAACGTCCGACACAAGTTTCCTCACGAAATGTCGAATATCTCTAGCCTGTTTCATAATCTCGTGCAGTCGTCTTGTGTTTCACTTGGCAAATGAAGTATTCAGCACAGCTTTCCGAAAATTGCTCTTCTCTCGTCAACAATGTAATCAATCTGTGCTATACGATACCGATCCCTTACCATTCGATTATCAAAAAGTCTTCTAATCTTTCTCGTAATTATTGAATTTGAATTGTCAAATTAACTTCCCGATTTTATAGGGAAAACAGAATAACTTTTTTACAATTGTACCAAACGACCTGATTTTTTCTAATCAATTAGAATCATTGGTTTACGAAATGATATGCAAAAAAAATTGTCCAAAGATTAGAATTTACAAAGGTTACATGCAAAAATAAAAAAGGCATTTGTTAAAACTTTTTATTTGGGCCCTTAATGAAAATTTAAAATATATGTTTTGTAGATCTATGTTAGTTATACTCGTGATGAAAGTTTCATCGAAATCGATTAACATACACACGATTTGCAAACGTTTAAAAATGGTGAAAATCGTAGTTTTATACGACTTTTGATCAGTTTCCACAGAATCGTACATCTTTCGATGCGTGTTGTTTTTCCCTGCGTCAACCGATTTCGATGAAATTTTCAGCACGAGTAAACTAACATAGATCTACAATTATAAAAAAGTTATTCTGTTTTAAAGAGTGCACGAATACTTTCGCCCCTCACTGTTCATAGAATGTAATTATTCTAGGTCGGAAGAAATGTTTAGTTTCCAAATTAAAATAGCTCCGACTACAAAGGGTGAAAGGGTCCTGGCGAGTCAAAGGGTCGTTCTCGTTCAGCGTTCCACAGTCGATACGTGTGTACCGCTTCTCGTTAAACCCGCGAGAAGAGAGAGAAGCCCAGCAAGATTCCGCGGTAAAGTTGAAAAAGTTCGACCGGTCCGAGTGTGATGAAAAACGAGAAATGGAAGGAGACAGAGAAGAGGAGGAAAGGCGTTATTGAAAATCCAAAAGAAGGAGAGCCGCGTTTCCGGGGGAGGAAATGTGAAACGCTCGAAGCAACGGAACCGTAACGCGCATCCCACGAAATGAAGCCGCGGCAAGCGTCATCCTCGACGACGACGTTGTGCGGGCGAAACGAGAAAGACTCTCGAAGGAAACACACATCCAACGAATCCGTCGAATTGTGATCTTGGTTTTGCCCACTTTCCGTCGCCCTTGGACCCACCCTTTTGGCAACAAGCGTTGATTGGATGGATGCGGGCCGCGCAACGTCTGCATCTTTCGATTGGCGAATTTGTCCGCGAGGAACCGTGCGAGGCAAGCCAGTCAATGCGGAAAACGAATCTAAAAGCGTTACTAGCTGTTACGATATTTCTGTTCCATCCTCACACAAGTTCTAAACGCAATTTCTAGGACCTGTGGTCGCTAATGATTAGACTACAGATCTCTACCTGCAATATAAACATTTTCTGTATTAATCGTAAGAAATAACGGCCAGCTATACATTTAATTCTTCCTTTAATAATTTTAACATGTTGGACATATTAATACACGATTCTTCGATCATTTTAATTTTTCACCTGCATTAAATTGCAAAATAAATAAATATGATTTTATTAAAAATACACTGGTGTCCTGACTCTCATGCGACCCTCCGGTTGAAAATTCACTCATTTACTTTGTCTTTGGTACTGTGAAACGATTGGAATGTCACGTAATAAATGAAACAGAATTTGATGATTTGAAATATCGAGCAAAGTGGACGATTTATTATCCTAGTTTCTTTTGTGCAATTATTTGTGTAAATCAGTCGAAAACAGTGTAAAACATTCTGGAATTCTGATCAAACACACAGTCGAGTACTGAGTCACTGACAAAGATGTGAATTTCGTCCACGTTTTTGGACAAATCGATCCCCGTGGATCTAGGTGGTGGACAATCGATCGGGTTTGTCTCGATCCATTTTAATCGTCCGGCGAAATTAGATTCGATAGTCTTTAATTGCCGGGCAGGGTCAGACTTATCCATATCAAAGATTCGGACTAAATAGGACGAACGAACTTGTAGGGGATCGATGAGGATCCGAGCAATCCGTCTCGCGACCTGGTCCTACATTCACGGGCTCGGGAATACATTTTTCGAGATAATTTCCCGTCAGAATTCTCCGGGGACAGCCATGCTCATCGGACGGTTGAAGATGGAGTCGAGATAAGCCGAGCAATATCGAGTTCAAATCCTATACTAGGTCCCGCGAGGCTCCGCCATTGCGTACCGTGCGCCCGCCCCGATTTATTCGACGCTAGCTGACGAATATTTTATTAACCAATTAGAGGAATTTATGGGCGACGGATTCCACGGCGATAAGAGTCTGCCGAATTCCAGTGGGAGGATTTACTGGTGAGCTGAGAAACGAGCACCCAGGAGCCCTTTGCCAGCTGATCCGCATAGAATTTCGTAATTTCATAATAATCGTGAAATATTCTTTTCCTCCGCGGTCTAATGCCGTGCCATTCAATACGTTGACAGAATCCGAGGCATAACCAGTCGCCCTCCCATATACAATTCCTTACAAGCTTTTCAAGAAAAGAGCATTCTTGCATACATACACTGAGAAAAAAATCCTGTCGAAACGAACAAAATATATGTTGATTCAATAAGATGTACTATTGAATAGTGCCAATATCATATGAACTTATTTTAATATTTAATACTATTGAATTTCAATAGCAAAACTCACTTCCGCCAATCATATAAGCCAATAGCTTGACCATCAATGTATTCAAAAAAATAAGATATGGCCTCAAACCAATTCCAGTATAAATCAATACATTTCACAAATTTTTTTTAACAACACATCTGATTGAAGGACAAAAAGAAATATTACGAATAATAATATACGGTATTGAATCAAATACTATTTTCAATCATTTCATGATAGACAATTCAAATACATCACGATTTGCTCCTAAATTTCATACTATTCAAAAGAATACATTGATATTCATCGAAGTAAAAAAATTACAATAACACGCGTGTTATTGAACTAACTACTATTTTTTCTCAGTGTACAAAATAAAGCGTTAACCTTTTTCCAAGAAATTATAACAGTTAAACCAACAAACCGATGGAAACAATAAGTTATTGGGTGCACATAGCGGAAGCATAAGAATATCTGATAAAAGTGATTTCAATTGAAAATAAAAATGTTGCTCTCAACTTTTTATACTGTCGTTTTACACAAATACAATTTTATAATAGCAGGTGTGTATACAGCAAAGAATGACCGGCATTCAGCAGATAAACGGAAGTGGATCGCGATATCGGGGGGGATTAACAGTTATGTTAATTAACAGCGTGGTTCTTTAGGTTAACAGCTAAATTTCATACTATTGAAAAGAATACATTGATATTCATCGAAGTAAAAAAATTACAATAACACGCGTGTTATTGAAGTAACTACTTTTTTTTCTCAGTATACAGCTAACAAGCAGAAATCACAGTGATGGGTTCGTCGATTTTCATTAAACTTTTTCTGCTGATTCTGGAACAAAAATAAAAGCATTATTTATCGAGATAATTAAAATTTAATTTCATGATGTTTAGAAATTTCATTGATATAGTTCATTGCTGTAAGCTCTGTAAATCCTCTCCTTGTAAGATAATAAAAGATCAAGGTTTTTTATACAGGTTAATTTTATTTCCAATATTTCGTCACGTTGATAAACGAGCTCCGCGATATTCACAGCAAAAAGATTAACTCGTCAGTTTCTTGTTTTAATAAATAATGGTAGGGTTAATCATTACTATTTAGGAATCACAAATAATTCCAACTGAAGTTGTAATCTTAAAGATATGCGAAGTCAAATGTGCAATATAAAGACTGATTTTGTTACGCCTCCATAGAGGAGAATGCGCTTTTACTATTAATTATTAGCATCCGGAACACAGTGCTGCACTGAACCAGCCAATCGTTGCTATTTCAGCTGCAAGGTCCGCGAAATTCTACCGAACTTCCTTTGAGTTTCAACTATTTAACGTTACACGTACTGGCTGGCTTGAATTTTCGCTGAGTTTCGGACCCCGTTGGATACACAGAGATCTTTAATCGCACCGTGAACAACCGTGCTAGAACAACGGAATTTCTTGTTAACTGTATACGGATGTGTTTTAAGGTTCGTTCACTTAACTGTAGAACTGCACTGTTGAGTTGCTGATATACTACAAAGCCTGTTAACATGACTATACACGAACGACTTTTGGAGAAATGATCTGAACGTTTCGACGACATTGCAGCTAGCTAGAGAATATCGGATTTCCGGTGTATCGCGTTCCTAGGCATTCAAGAAGCCAAACTGGCCGTAGATCAACGCTGTCCCGAGCTAGTCGAAACTCCAAGATAAACACCCCTGAAGAAACTCTTAATGAGTACGTAACAAAGTTACATAAAAGGAATAAAGAGCGAATGGAAAACTGTGTAAAGTTCGCGATTAAGACATCGCTCTGTTTGACTATACTTTTATTTCTTCCGGCACGGGTATCGCCGGCTGCTCATGAACGAATTGGAAACGGCAGTTGCTTATCTTCGATAGGATTTGGGAATTCATTTCATGGCACGTTATTGAAAATTTTAACCTGGATGAATGAACAATTATTAAGGACCCATTATGACTAATCGGCAAACTGCGGATGTGTATGCAATTTTTAATTTTTCTATATTAGCGAATGTTTAGAAGTCGGAAACAAATATAATCTTATTTCCAGTGGTAGTAACCTTTTTATAGATCTAAAATCAATATAAATCGTATTATATTCGGTGGAATTTCATATTCTAACATTTTTTGAAAATTTTCAGCGTCGGTGAAATAACTTTTTCTCTGAAATGTGAAGAAATTCGTGTGTATAAGAGGTGTGTGTAAATTCTGTACAGAATTTATTAATATTGTTTTTGAATCTTTATCTATGCTACAAGAGTTTTCCATATAATTTCGTTTTTCGAAATATCGTGTAAAGAGAAGTCACGCGTACAGTTGCCATCGCAAAAACAGTAAACATAATGATAATGGCTATTTATTACAAACTATACTTTCAAATTCCTCTACAGACAATGTAAATTTCTGTCCAAGTCCCATAACTTTACCTACTTTCTATAAAAATATGCATTTGCATAAACATCCGCTGTCTAGTTATAAATTATCAAGTGAAATAAAACTTGATGTTTTATTTAGATAAATCTAACACTATGGTCATATTCAAGAAAACAAGACACGTTTTTAAATCCCAGCGTTTTACGAAATCCCGAACACTTTTGAAGAACCCGAACATTATTGGGAATACCCGAAACGCTCAAAATCCCGTCCCGATCCCGAAGATCGTTCCCGTTCCCGTTCCGCCCCGGTCCCGCACACCTCTAGTGTGCGTACCTAACAATAAAAATAAGACTTGACGAGTCACTTTATGATCATTAAACTTCAGATCTTATGCATTTGTGACAAAAATTAATAATAATTTAAAATGATAAAAACATTGGAAGAATTTGAAAATACAGTTTTATCATTTTCAGCATATTAAACATATTAAGAAAGAAAATAAATTGCCATTCCAGTTTGTTGCAATTCTGGTAGAGAATTTCTATTTTGCGCAAAGATCAGTTGTCTAATATAATCAGAAAAATGTTCACTGGATTCTAATCAAATGCAACACGATGTTTTCGCGAAAATCTTTTTCGGACGGAGATAACAAAAACGAACAGGTTCCACTCTAGATAGTATCTTTCCGCTACACATTCGTCCGACGATTTTTGCAGATTTTCGCGAATTATCACGGTGATTATGCTGTTCATAATAAAAATAAGCTATACGAAATTCAAGAGCCGCGAAGTGGGAATTCTCAAACGGACGGCGCAAAAACGAACACGATTCATTCGCGATAACGCCTCCTCTCTTTTATTTCTGCCATGCATCCGTTTATCGGAATTACTGTGCATATGGTTTTCGCAGATTTCGACGAGGATTAAGGTGTCCATCAACACCGTTGCGTTGCTTCGATCTATAAAAGCGAATGTGCGCATACACTCTGTCCAGTGAGTAATAATGGACGACGTGAAACACTTCGCATACACAGCTCTCAGTTTGTATAGATAGGACTGGTATCGCGTCGACTGCATTTTAAAGCGAATAAACAGCGCTGTGCAGACTGTCGTTCTGTATGCAATTTCCTTTTTCTCTAGATTATTCTATCAAAATAGGAATGGCAGCAAACGTTTGTTCCGCTAAACAAATACTTCTTCGTGCTGCAAATAAAATCAAAATACTATTCAATTCTATGAATATATTCGTTATTTTATGTTTTATCTAAATAATTATCTAAATATTACTTGGAAATAAAATCAAATTACTATTCAATTCTATGAATATATTCGTTATTTTATGTTTTATCTAAATAATTATCTAAATATTACCTGGAAATATTTTTAAATAAGTCGAAAATCATTTTAAGCTGTAACTTTCATAAGATTTTATTGATATTTACATTAAATTTTGTGGGAGAACCAGGAAAAATTATTTTCTCCTTTTTAGTGCATTTTAATATATAAGCTTGGTTTTTAACAAGTTTTTTTAATATATCTTTTTATTCGTTGGTTTATATTTTTCCTTGAGGCCCATGACTCTCAATAGAAAAATTTGATCTTGAAAGAAAGGCTCAAGGTAGAGAGAGATTCCTATTTCACGTGTATGTAAATACACGTGTACAATTTCACGTATCCGCATTTTAATAAACGATGTTTCAATTTATTGTTGTACCAACAACACCGTGGAATTTACGAAATCATAGTCTCGATACATAAATTAAAAATTATATAAAATGTATAGAAATGAGGATGCATTAAAGCACGTTCAAAACCACTAGCTAAGCTCAAAGTCAATTTTGCCGTCCGATTTTTAAACAGATCTCCACCGAAAAATATCAAATCACACGTAGTCAATTTCCAGTGGTTCCTGCTGAAGCGATTACGATTTACGACCATTATTCACAATATTGTTTACATTATTAAACACGTTGTTATTTAGTCAATTACTATGAGGTATTATGTCAATTTCATACCCACAAAATGAACAAAATCATATACAGTCTCATAGTCTCGATACATAAATTAAAAATTATAGAAAATGTATAGAAATGAGAATGCATTAATGCACGTTCAAAACCACTAGCTAAGCTCAAAGTCAATTTTGCCGTCCGATTTTTAAACAGATCTCCACCGATCCAGAGGTATTGCTCTGTGGTAGTTATGTGACATAGAATTTTTATACATCCTGCATATAGAGAATTGATATTTGAAAGCATACCCTAGTAATACACTTTTCAGAAAAGTCGCATTATTTATGGGAAGACCTATTATTTCCTAAAGCGGAGGGGTAGAGCGTTACGGCTCGACGGTAGAAATTAATTCAGCTGCCGGAATCCCGGGGGCAGCGAGGCTTCCATAATCCGGGGGTTTGCCTTAAACGACTGTTGGGTCGGTGTATAAATAACGGTGGCGGCCAATTTCTCAGGACACAATCCTTTTGCAGCGGTCGGTTTCGCCGCGCAGCCGGAAGTGGTTGCATTAGGAAAGCGAGAAACGATGTAGTATAACACTTCATTGCGAAAATTACGCAACGCTATCCCGTAACAGCGTCGACGGTTCCTCTAGCAGGACACACACACACACACACACACAGAGTGTTTCCCGTGTAGGTGTGTAGCGCTTTTGCGCGGCAGAAGAAGGACAGTGGAATGAGTAAGAGGGTGGCGTGGGTGGTCGCGCAGATGGAGGATGAGCGAAAGAGAAGGCAGAAGTGGATCCAGAGTGTGCAAATTACGGGACTATGGTGCTAATGTTAACTACACGCTTTAGTAGCCTCGTTACGAGGCCATCCCGATGCAGTCGCTTTCGTCGGGAGAACAGGAAGTCGTTAATCGTGCTACTTTTAGGTAGCATTGTGTCGGGACTCACGTTCCTTTCGAGGCCTCGCACGCGTCGCCTTTGAACAACGTTAGCGTTCTTATGCTAGCGGATTCAGGAAAAAGAATACGTCCGCAGAGAGTTACACAGGTGGAATAGCAAACGTGTACATCTCGCACGCTATCACGTATCGTACCCCAGAAGTGGAGGAATTAATTGCATCGGAATTTCTTTAGCCACCGCGCCCGCGAGAAGTAGTCTCGAGGGAGTGACGCTAATTGCATTGATGATACCGTTCCCTTGAATTTATTTAACAGTTATTTCGCCTATTCCAATATTATTCTGCTCGGTCGACTACGACGACGACGCGGGATATTTCACAGCTAAATTGAATCGATCGTCTCACCGAGACTCGGCGCGATGCGTCACGACACGACGCGACGGGACAACCGGTTGGAAGTAGATCCGGGATTAATGCGCGAGGCGCAAATTACGCGACTCTGTCACTAATGCTAACGACAGACGTTAGCGGCGTCATTACACGGTCACTTCGATGCAACGTCGTCTTTCGTCGCCGGGATGAACGAGAGCCTGGGTATCGTTAATTGCTCCGTGCTCCTTTCTCCGGGTTCGGCTGTGTTGCACTCCGTCCCACTCGGTTGCACTCAGTTCCACTCTGTCCCCGGGATCTGTCCTGCTCTCTTCCACCTCGACCCAGCAGCTTTATTTCCCCCTTTGCCACGTCTCTTTTTACCCCCGTCGCGTCGCTTGAAATCCACCGGCAGACTCTCGAAAATAGCTCCCTCTTAGCGCCATCACACGGGTCTTTAAGTATCGCGGGCTCCCGTGCTGCATGATATTTCACGTTCCAGTTATTTTTGTAATTAAAAATATTTCGCCTGTATCTTTGGCGCTGGAATAAGCGCCGCGCCGGCCTCACTCGCCTGCTCACCGTTTCAGAAGAACCGTCAAGACTGAACAGCGACTTTGAACCCGCCGCGAATTCCTTAACTGCGACGGAACTCCGCCTGAGCTCCGCGAAACGAAACCCCGGAGAGGTGCGAATATTGCACTAATACACTAGGTATCCATATACATTACATGTACATATAGTACACTGTTATACTGGGTGTCCCATTTGAAGTTTCGCACGCAATTATTGCCCAAACTATGTTTCGGGGGTGACATCTTGTAGTGGTCACAAATCTTCTCTAGGTGGACGTGCTTCCGTCTTACTAACATGGAGATCGCACGTACCGGAAATCGCTTTTCGGACGAGAACCAATCGACCTTGCAGTGTGTACCGAATATTGAGAACGCCCTTTGACAAAATGAGTGTCAAATTGGGCTCTATCGTTAAAAACCTTAGAGAAAGAAGCATTATTTCCGCATATAAATAATTTTGAAAATGCTGTAAATGCACATAACGCTTAAAATGGCGGACTACTGGGGTCTTAACACCTTGAGCGTTTACGTCGAGTACACTAGTCATGAAAAAACAGAATGGTGTCTAATGACGAGCATAATCGTTACGTAGGGAAAGTTTTGCATTTGCTACTAAATAAAATTTAAGAGAGCGCGCGATGCAGTACAAAAAGAAAGCGGCAAAATATATATGCATGTAAAGAAAGTGCGTAAGTGCTTTCTTTAATTTGAATTTGCCGCTCACTGACGAAGGCGGCCAATGAGAGGGATACAAGTTGATATCTACAACACGCGATCAATCGTACCATATAAAATAAAAAAGGCGAATAAGATTAATAAAACTAAACAAGGGAATTGACATCAAGGATAGAATAAACTTTAATGTCGTTTCTCTTTGTTACAGGTAGCTATAAGATAAAGCAATGTAAATAGTAGTCATACATAAGTTACGAATATATTAACCTCTTTGTTACAGGAACTCAATATTGTTTATTTAACCGTGTCAACCTCTATGATATAACAATAGACATTATATGCATTGTATAATGCTAGCTTAAAAATAATTAAGCACACAAATGCATTTTCTTACATGTAAAACAGTTAAATGGCTGACTGCTAGAATAATTACCGTACAACTAAGTAGATCTGCGCGACCAGGGAGGGGCGGTGATTGTGGTTTCCGAAAAATTGGTCGAGGTAGTTTTCTGTCGAATCGAATGTGCCGATTCGCGCGAACCGAGGCGTACGTGAAAGAGGTCAGACAGCGAGCGTATTTGGAACTGTGCGGTGCGGCGCGGCGCGGCGGACGTGTCAAAGGAAAATTAGTTTTGGATAAGAGGATCAAAAGAGGGTCGGCATGGCGACGAGAACTTAATATCGGTCGCGCGCCGCCGGAATTTCGACCGGACCCCAGCCGAATTTCGAACGTTTTTCCTCGGCGCTTCTTTCGTTCCACGGTCGTCGCGTCGTTTCAATTCCTGCCCGTTGACTTCGTTGACGCTTTCACCCCGGAAATTCCAACTTTGTCGTCGCAGTTTCGGCCAACCGTTCCCGAGCAACTCCCCCCGAGTACCCCTCCGAGCAATTTACCTCGCCCCTGCCAACGTTCACGGCTCGTCAGTTACGATCCTTGAAATTTCTCCCAGTGTCTGGGAACAGGAACCTTACGATCGAACGTTTTAACACTCCCACCGAGCGGCACGACGACCGCCAGTCACGATCGTTAGCCACGCGGCCACTTCATCCCTTATCTCCAAGCCGGAATTTCGAACCGATTTGCATTCTGCCACGGGGAAACGATCCGGTTGATTCATCTTCGATTACGCGGACTGGATTACCGTCCGTGACAAATCCTCTCGACGGGAACGCCAAAGAATAACTCTTGAAAAATCAAGAAGATCGCGCCGATTCCACCTGATAGATAGGGGATGATCTGTTTTTAACACTTTCCCAGCCAAATAATAGATCCGCGATCATATGTCTACGGAGAATCAACGCGGAAGCGAAATTCTGAATGAATGCTTCGGGAAAGCTAGATTTATCAATCTGCATGCTCATGCAGTTCTCAGTTTTCGCTCTTTCGTTCGATGGTCTGCACGTAAGGGACTATCGTAAAGGTTGGAAAACGTTTCGTGTTTTTACCACGCTTATATTAGCTTGCCGAGTTGTCGATGTTGTCGTTGTCGTTGTTGTATGCGTCAAATCTTGTAATCGAATTTTAAACCACTTCCCGGTGAGCTAGAGACTTGAAACTTTAAACATAACTCACAACTGGATGACAATACAATATTAAAAGACAAATTTAAAAAGAAAACTGTTCGTCTAGGAGAAAAAAATTTTTATATTAACCGTCACACCTCGCCGCGCGACGCTCAGTAGTACGTCATCGCGTTCAGCGCTCCCCACTACGCGCGCCAGCGCTCCCTACTCAACTGTGCGTTCCCACTCCGACTCATCCCCACTCCACTGACTCACTTCGCACCGACGGAGATCAGTATGGTGTTCTATTCATTCAGTTCCATTTCGGACAATTTCGGACTCCATCAAGAGACGTCGTCTCTCATTCTATCTCGCGTATTTCCATATCTTGCGTTCCATACAAAAAAGACTAAAAAGTAGAAAATAAAAGAATATGTAAAAAAAACTTTTTAAAACCACGCTTATATTAAAATGCACTAAAAAGGAGAAAATAATTTTTTTAGGCATTAGTGACTATAAATAAAAGCGTGGAGCTCCCACGAAGATTACTTTAGTATAGTTTAGCGCTCCACGCTTTTATTTATAGTCACTAATGACTAAAAAAAAATTTTCTCCTTTTCAGTGCATTTTAATATAAGCGTGGTTTTTAAAAATTTCTTTTTTATATATTTCTTTTTAGCTATAAAATTTCATGGGATGAGAATTACGCAGTAAAGTGTATACCGTTGGAAAGGTATTGTTATCAGCTACACTTTTGTTAGAGAAGATATCGTGATAGCGTTAACGGCTAAAAAAATTTTGCAAAAATGAAAAATTGTATTGTTTGAAAAAATAGAAAACGCACTTTGTAAACCTTTTTTATGTTGAAGTATGCATCTGGTAGATCTATGTTGCTGCAAATTTCGTCGAAATCGATTCACATACGCACGAGCTACAAGCGGTTAAAAGTGGTGAAAATAGTTTTCCACAACTTTTGATCGGTTTCTACTTAAAATCCACAGATTCTAATATCTCCCGATGCGTCTGGTTTTTTCAAAATCGACGCAAGAGTGAATTGAAAAAATTACCGCCGTCGACTCGCTGCGATCTTCCACCGTTTGCACGCGGAATTCGATCATTTGGTCGACGTTGATTTAAGAATTTTTTGTCTGCCGGTGAGAGTTAATTGCTTGGTTTCCGGAAGATGGGTCGAAGGTTCGGTGGAGAATCAGAGTCGACGATAAAAGTTTAATAAGCGAACGGAAGCTTCCTGTGTTTGAGCAGAACTGATGTTTCCGGTTAAAAAAACTGATATTACCTCTCATCTGGGAATATGTCGACTATCGAACTTCGATACTCTTTGGGCTACAGTTGATGCATCAATTATAAAGGAAGACAACGATAACGGTAATAAGAAAGATTGGCGCACGAATGGATACTACACATAAAAATGATTTCTTCCATGCTTGCAGAAAGAAACATTATTGCAGCATATAATTATTCAATTCTCTAATTTGCCATTCATTTCCACATATATGAAATCATGGTTTACAGTTTTAAACGGTAATTTTTAATTAAAATTATACATAAGGCTTCACGATAATCGGCAACAAATACGATCTTTCTGCAGATTGCAGAATTAAAAGTTCACATACATACACGTTGTAAAATAATTAAATACTGGCAGCAAGTGAGCTTTGCATCGTTTCGCAAAAATTGTACATTTCTGCAGCGTTTGATAATTGCGAGCTGAAAGTCTCAAAACAAATATTCTAATTTTGTGTATTCAACTCTGTCGTGTTAATTTTCATTTATTCTACTCCAGATAAGTGCCGAGCTGGTTCGGATTAATTATTGTATTGGACAACAAATGTTTTTGCACTTTAAGAATCGATATCTATATTAGATTCACATTAATCGGAAACGAAACGAACTTTTCGGACGCCATAATATTTAGCATGATATGTCCCCGCAAACATCGTTTCAGAACACTTCAACAATCATATTCCGTTTCGGACATCAAAGCAGAGCAACCGCCAAAGAACGTAGAGTTCAATTAACTTAGACCGTGAAATTAACAATTACCGCGGATCGACGGCAGCACACGTGTCAAACACAGGAAGACGGACGTCACACGTGTTTACACAATAACAAATCATGTTGAAACCCGCGATTCTAGGGTCGCGGTAAGGTAATCAGGGAAATACAATCACCGCAGCTAATTATGCCGTCTCTTTGAGCATATGTGCACGGTAATACATCCCTCCTAATACCGGTTAATTCGCAACCGGTGACATAATTACGCCGATGTCACGCCGATGTGACTACTGGTACTTGTTAAACTGGTTTTCGTGACGACGATCCAGCCCGAATTAATGAGGACCCCGCGCAAACTTCATCAGCCGCGACCTGGTATTCATGACGATTCCGGGCCAAGGTTTGCTCGGCAGATATTTGATCTCGACTACTGGTCGATGCCTCTCGTGTCCGCGACGAGACGCGACCGATGCGTCCTCGATATCGTACGAACTAATAAACGCGACGCCTATATATCTGACTGGTTGTGTACATTCCGTACGGACCTGCTAGCTGGGCTCAGGTATACCCAGGACCACATAAGCGAACCCACAAATTTCCCCGTTTCGAAACGACGCCGATGCTCTGCCCCGCTCTGCTTTGCCATCTCCTACTCACGGCTCCGACGGTTAAGCACCGCACCGGTTAAATTGCCGTCGCTAATGAATCGTATGTCCCAGGCGACACATCCGACCGTCTCAGCTAGTGATAATGATTCCTGATCGTTTCTGGCTGGGGGAATACAGAACGACGAACCAGCTATCAGAAACTTCTGTGTTCCGTTGCCATTGCGGTCGATTTCCAAAAAACTCATTGTTGAGACGCGCTTAGTGTATGGCCGACTCGAGTGTCAATGTGGCTATACGCTGTGTTCAATTTTAAATGATGCCAGTCTTGAGAGTCCTTTCAGTACCTCTTTGATGGATACAATGGTTCGCGGAGTCACTTTCTCGTTTTACGCCCCTGGCGCAATTTATTAATTAAACAGAGATGAATTGAAGTGGACCTATCAAAGCAATCTGTTACGCTGTTGCAACATTTCTTTCGATTAATCTATGTCATTCGTGTTACAGTTATCTATATTGTATATAAAAATGCAGTCCTGACTCATTCATTCACTCACTCACCGATCAACGCCCATGCTAAACCCTTGGACCTAGAAAGCTGAAATTTTGCACAGAGCTTTCCTTTGTGATCTATACAAGGGATAAGAAAGGATATTTCGAAATTCAACCCCCAAGGGGGTGAAAAGGGGTTGCAACGTTTGTATGAAGAATATTTTGTTCGTGGTCAGATTTACTTCATACTTGGTCTTAATGCTCTTTGATATAATTAATCAAACACCTATTTCGGCATCTTGAAAAATTCAACCCCCAAGGAGGTGAAAAGGGGTTGCAACGTTTGTATGA
>CM052283.1:4843321-4940636 GCA_028455765.1 Lasioglossum oenotherae | reverse complement strand
ACTTGGTCTTAATGCTCTTTGATATAATTAATCAAACACCTGTTTCGGCATTTTGAAAAATTCAACCCCTGAGGGGGTGAAAAGGGCTTGTGAAATCTAAGATGGCGGCATGACATAAAATTAAAACTCTATAGGGCTGAATGGGGGGTTAAAAGGTTTTACGGAGAAACAATATCAATTTCCGAGGGCATTAAACGGTTCGAGCGAAGTCGCGGGAAAAAGCTAGTAAAATATAATTTCTCATTGCTACCCTAGGATATTTAGACATTTACAGAAATTGAAAATTGATATTCCTTTCAGTACCTCTTTGATGAGTTTACTGGTTTGTGGCTCAGGTAAAATTGTCTGGCTTAATGACGAGGAGGAAATTCAGATGAGGTCGCATCAGGCCCGGACCCCGCGAAACGGAAACGAAGGAGTTAAGCCGGGTGTAGAAATTAGAACGAAAGTTTCGGTCGTGTCCCCGGAAAATCGTACGTGATTGGCATGACAACGGTCTCGCACGTACATACTCACGGTCAGCTGGTTGTGGTGTAACTCGTTTACGTCGTTTCGATCGTTCCTAAAGTGGAAGTCGTTAGTTTACAATCCACCGGCCAGCAATTGCCGTCCATTCTGACGATTCGCGTGCGGTAAAAGGATAGAATTTGCAATTACCGCGCTTGGGACAATCCATGGAGGAAGAGTGTATCGGGATCTGGCATTAATGAATAAACGTGCAGTGGTGAAACTTTTTGCCAAGCGTGATACGCGTCCATCGACCCGCGAGACAACATCGGCGTTGTTCTACTGATTTATTTATTATTTATTTATTTATTGATGCCGTAAACCTAGTTTGGTTTATATAGCATACATTATTATGACATTATATAAAAAATAGAGAGGTATATAACATAGTATGTATAAAGTGGAATAATGTAGTATAACGTTAGGCGCCAAATCCTAATCTTACATTTGTTCTACTGATGTTATCTCTAGAAAAGTTTATATGGGATGTTCGCGGTAGACTGGACCAGCGTTTTCTTCGTAAACAGTATTTTAAAAAATAGAAAAGTAATCACTTTTATTTAAAGTATTCTTCGAGAAACAAAGATGACTTTCAATTTTTTAAATGGATATATTTTTGAATGAAAGATGAATTTTTGAATGAATGAGTGATGATGATTCACTTCAAGATGATGCATTTCGTGATGAACCGACTACACCAGAGAACGTGCAAGAAAGAATAATTAGATCTTGTGGATCGATTTCAACAGAAATAATTGAAAGCGCAATTGACTGCCCTGCAAGACGATTGAATGTTCGTATTACTGCTCAAGGTCAAAATTTCGAACATTTAATTCAATTCAAGTAAAACGATTGCACATTTTCAAGTTATCAAAATCGTGTGAACCACATCATTGAACTCGTCTTGACATTAGTCACAACACTATGAAGATAAAAATGTATGGTGTCATTTAAAAATCATCGACGACCTTCAAAAGACTTCGCACAATAACTTCCAAGGTCATATACAAGGTCAGAATCATCTAACGAAATCTTTTAGATAGAACTTCCACGATGTTTGCGTATGTCATGAACATTTATAATCTATGTTTCATAGAAATATCGGTCCTTATAAATTTTGGAAGTCCTTATTTAAATTCGTTATTAAAAATTGAAGAAACCTAAAAACTGTTTTTGAATTCACCAGAATGGTCTGAAAGACTGAAAATCTGCTTGCGAACTCCGCTGAAAAATTTGCAACGATCCGAGCTAAAATCGAGCGACAGAAAAGTGGCGAAGAAACCGCTCATTTTTGGGTGACTGTTCCAATAACGGAAGGACGTACCTGGGGGAATCTGTGCAGCAATTTCCAGGTTGGAACATCTCGAGGACGAAACCAAAATTCAGCGGAAAAGAGAATGGCTGGTGTCGGAGCCGCTGTTTCGCGGACGCGAACGCCGGAACACGGGAACTTTGCATAAAGATAATCGTGGTTTCAAAACGCGCTACAGCATGGCAGAGAGCGAGGGAAAGAGATACGCGGCGAGGAAAGACTACTATTTATACGAAAGTGCAAGCTCTCGCACCGCATTCATTCAGGGGACTGGTGTTTACAAGGTGCAGTCACAAGTTACGTTACCCCGACGATCACCAGACCAAAACGTTATCCAGAGTAGCCGGTAGCCGCCGCCACCGAGTCGCGCTACGCCGTCTTAGGAGAATAGCGCGGTTTCGCTCTCCGGAGAATGGAAAACGGATTTCCGCGGTTTTGGGACGTCCAAGTTGCTGGGAAGATTCTCACTTGCCCGTTAACGAGAACAACAGCGCGGTACAACGACGCCGATTAATGCTCGGAGCTGTTCCTACTCCTCCTGTTCTCCGAGCTCCCGCTTAATTGGATGTCTAACCTTGACAAGCGCGCAAATTTTATGGACTGTTGCCATACTCTTACCCTAGATACCAGTTTCGAGAGCCCCGGGTCGAACTTCCGACGAAAGTTCATGCGAAACTCTTCCTAATGGAGTTTAAACGGCCTCCCTGATCTGACGGTTCATACGGATCTTTGGTTCATGGCGGATCTTTATGCAAAATAAGAATTCTTCCTATCGATTCTATGAAACACAAGTGAAATTATGACCGCTCTTCCTTTAACCCTTTGCGGTCGGAGCTATTTTAACTCGAAAACTAAACATTTCTTCCGACCTAAAATATTGCCATTTTTTATGAGATTTTAATTTTGGTGGATATGAAATTGATATTACAGTTTATGAAATAATTAAATGTTCAGTGATTGATTATATACCTACATATCTAATAATGTAAACAATATTTTCAATAATGGTACAGCAACTTTTAATGGCGCCTCAGAGGCGCCACTCGACCGCTAAGGGTTAATAATTTCAACAAGGTAAAAATAATACATAAACATTCGTATATTCATTTAATCCTTCTACTGGTTTAAATTGTGACTCCACCTATTTTTGAATAAGTGCATAAAATCCGCAGTCTACTTATAACTATGCTATTTTGTTTATAAATTTTTGCAACCACCGTCTGGCATCTGTAGGAAAGAAATCGTTTGTATCATGTATGTATTCATAAATACATACATGGAGGTAGTTATTATTATTTATACATTGCTTTAAACCATATAAGGTTTATATAACATATACAATACATATATGGTTACGTTATAATATGACTTAGAGTATAGCTTACAATTAGGTTACGTTAAATTTTAATTGAGCATATCTTGATGAAATCAAAAATAAATGGAAATGGAATAGATTGGACATTGACAAATGACATATTTACATTCACAGACACTGTGAATGGTTATATACCTGCTGAAAATTTCATCGAAGTCGATTAACATACACAGTCGGTTAAAATAGGTGAAAATCGTAGTTTTACACGACTTTTGATCAGTTTCTGCTTAAAATCAACAGAATCGTACATCTTTCGATGCGTGTCGTGTTTTCCTGCGTCAATCGATTTCGATGAAATTTTCAGCATGTGTATAATTAAGATAGATGTACAAAACATATATTTTAAATTTTTATTAAGGGCCCAAATAAAAAAGTTTTAGAGTGCCTTTTTTATTTTTGCATACAACCTTGTAAATTGTAATTTTTAGAGAATATTTTTTGCACATCATTCGGTAAACCTATGCTTCTAATTGCTCATAAAGCATCAGGTCATTTGGTATAATTATAAAAAAGTTACTCTGTTTTAAAGGGTGTACGGAGACTTATTTTACTTATTTTACCGAGGGTATATTAATTGATATGAAGTGCAAGAACATTCTAGTCTCCGTAACGCGATCACAACCCTCGAAGAGACAGACAAAGCATAAAGGAAGAAAGGGTTAAAGAGTCGCACAAGAGCTGCATAGCACGGCAGATCCTGAAGGATGCTTGTCCCGCTAGCACGGTCATTCTCCAAGTATCTTTCGAGAGGACCCGGTTTTCGTCAAAGCCGCGGGAATATATTCAGGAAAAAATCGTTCCAAGTAAAGTGGAATGTCGCAGGGATCGAAATTCAACTTAAATCCATGAAAATTGTGTAGTCATAAAAATCACTTACAAGGTGGAATTAAAATGTTATTAAAATTAAATATGTTATTTGCCTTTATGAATAATGAGTATTGTCGTAAACGCTCGGACAAGAGTCTGCCTATTTTTGCTGTAGATTCACCAGAAAAAGTTTAATTAAAATCGACGACGCCACCACTGTGACCTGCCCTTGTTAAAGTAATGTACAAAAGGATGAAAATAACGGAACACTCACGGAACTTGTTCGATAAAATCAGAAAAATTCAACGTGTCAAAGTGAAAGGATAGTAAAAGAAGAGAATGCTCTAGAAAGTCTCCAGAAATTTCCAAATTGATTAGATAAACGAAATTGAAAAGGGGGTTCACTTTTCTGTGGTGTCCGACATCTGAACTGAAAACGAAGCAATTCAGAATCCTCAGCAGTAGGTCGTTCCAGTTGACGATCCTCGTCGCTAAATCTGTTCGCCACCTCAGGAATAAAGGATGACCATTGCTGCCTCAGCTTGTACCAAATGGAAGCTACACCAGTTTTAGACACCGCCTACGTGACCCAACGACGATAACACGGACAGGTATCACCCCGTCATCAACGTCATTACCAAGTATAGCTGACAGTGAATGTTTTTGCAGAGCCACTATCATATTATTTTCATTTGAAATCTCTAATGGCCATTTCCCGTCCGTAACAACGTACCGTCAGTTAACCAAGATAATGGACAGATCCAGGCAAATGATATCGTACATACTTTTATATCCATCCCACGACCAACTTGGATCATGTTTAAATTCAATTAAATGGAACCAGAACACTTCCAACTGTTACTTTAATGTGTTCCAATTCGAAGTGGAGGATGCATTAACACGTTACGAGTCGTCGCGTCGGTGCTTCCAGAAATAACTTCTATCGAGACGAAGTTACATGTACAAATCGATATGATCAATTTCGATTAAGAGTTTTCATGTTGCAATAAGGAAGTGAACTTTCTATTGTGCCATTCAAAAATATTTTCGCGACTTTTATTTTAAGCATCATTAATGCAGCTACAAGTATAAAATGTATGTATTGGTATAAAATAAGCCTACAGATTTTCGAACACTTGTGAATAGTAATAAATATAGACTAAATGTTCATCTAGTATTAAAATTTCCGAACTAATTTGTGCGTGTAGAATTTTCAAATTGCGGAGTCTCGACAGCATTGTAATGCGTTTATTTATCTATGACAATGCTCGTCAGACTTCTGTAACTTAGATATAACTAGAAAAGATAGCTCGCATATTTTCCATGAACGATGGGTCGACGAAGCCAGGCGCGAAACGAGGACATCGTCTATTATTTCAAAATTCCCTTCGGCGTTCGGGGAAACAGCACAGTATTAACCGTCGACTTTCAAGCCTCCCATGAGGATCCAAAAATATTGAACATACCCTGAAGAGACAGAAATGTTAGATTAGACGTCGACGATCTCCGCGCGACAGGAAGACAAAGCACTTCTCCAAATATATATCCAAATATATTATTGGTAAGTTACGTGTTGTAACTGTATCTTTAGAACTTTAGAAAGTACCTCACAGTCGCCACTAAAATTTGCTGTACCATTATTCGCAATATTATTTAACTATAACATGTACCTTATTAAATATTTCAGTATCTAATCAATTACTACACATTTAAGTATTGTATGAGGTATTATATCCATTTCATATGCATGAAATGAAAAAAATCCTATAAAATGGACTTGGGTCGGAAAGATATGTTTAATTTTCAAGTCAAAATAGCTCCGACTGCGTTAATACATAGATTGATATTTATTCGGTAATTAAGTAACTAATCGCTAAGCAGCAGACCTTTACGAGTTTTCTTAAAAAATTCCGAAAAAATTAAAAATACAACAGTTGTATTTGATTTGTACGTACCAATGCGTTGACGAGTAGTAGAAATGTTCATTATAGCCCTGTTTCTTTTTCGCTGCAAGTGTAGCACACAGTACTACGGTCTAGTAACCACACACTCAATTATACCATGTTCCAAGACCGAGTTCCGAGAAAAATTTCCGTTCCCCGGCAAAGTTTGCTTTTTAATCAAGCGACTCGTGGTTCTTTTAATATGCAAATATCCTTGAACGGCAGAGGACGTTTCTCCACCGTGGGATTCTGTGGTTGTAACGCCGCGGTCAGGTAAACACACACCGAAAAACATATCAACTTTTATGGGATTCGTATCTGTCCACCGAGGACAGAGCAAATCACATTTAACCTTAGGCGGACCGTCTGCGAGTGCAACGCGAAAGTGAGTCCCCTTTGGGATTATAATCCGACATCCTCTCAAGTATCCTGTTTACGACGACCACCGAGGTAATTTTGCTTGAACCTACAGAGGCGGGGCTCGAGAGCCGAGTATCAAAAGCCATACTTGAAAGAAAGACCACGAAGTGCTTTGGGAGCCACTTAACTCGCCGGATTTTCCATCGTTCCTTCACGTTTCGATCATTCATAATGCGCGCCGGTGCATTGCTGCTTAAAACGATGCAAAAAATGACCTGGCCACCGCTGCAAGGAAATCAAGGAATCAGGCAAACCCTGACAATTACAAAAGACGAATTAATTTTTCTTGGAATTTTAAATACAGTCGGGGACCAAATTAAGTGGACACCCTTCAAAAACTGATAATCCTTAAAAGGACTACAGTTCCTTAAAATAAAGCAGTTCTTTTAAATCCTTAAAAAAGTTAAATCCATTTTGCATTTTTAAACATTGTTTTAGCATAAAAGTACACGTTTGTTTAAAAATGGATAACTATAAAACTAAACAATATAATTTAATGCAATAACAATATGAAGCATTTTATAGCAGGCTTGTTAATCATTCTTTTCTTGTCCCGTAGCACTTGAAACAAGATTCGAAAGAATTTTTAATCCTCAGAGATGGACTTGCCCCATTTTCGGGGCAAGTGCGTCCTAGTTGACACTTTGTACAATATCCTATCAAAATGATAATTTTCAAGCAAAATTAGGATCCTACACAGTACTAATTCATCAGTAATATCTGTGGCAAGAGTTTGATACCAAGAACGTTAAGTTTTTACATACCAGACTGAAAATACTAGGGCGGACTTACCCCACTCCACCTTATAGTACAAGGGGTTAATGTCCGGAATTTGATAGCCATTCGTAAGGCTTTGTTAGTGGCTGCGTTCGCTCGGTACAGAACGGATGGACGAGATACCGTTAAATTTCAGAATGAAATGACTATATCTCAGTATTAACATGTCAGTCACTCGCATATGGATGAAATATTTCCGGTCCGTGGCTACATTGCGAAACTTTGATGAAGTTTCGACCGCTGATACAAGTAACTATCTGGATAGCATTACCAGCGCAGCAGATGGTAACATGTCGAATCAATTTTGGCCGATCGCATATTTGACGCAATTTGCGGCTTTGCGCGCACCTTCGCCAGGCGTATACAATTAATCATCTCTCAAAATGATAATCGCCTAGATAGAATATGGCGATTCTGGTCTACTACGAGGCTGACGGCCACTGTTATCGTTCTTTCGATGCGGGCTGGCAAACCGATATAAACGACTTCTCTATTTCCGGGCCAAATAGGTTACATTCTCCGCTCCAATCGCACATCGAACCCTTTGAATGATCGAATATCATAATCAATACCGCTAATACAGTTACAGATTCACCAAGGTAATGACATGCTCCTATTACTGTGTATCACTAACGTACAAATATAGTTGAGTTCCATCGATACTCCAATTAGTGAATGGGAAACTCGTTTCGAAATTGCATTAGATGCATTACTAATTTCCGGCAAACCGGCCTCCTGTTTAATTACTAATAGACTATACCTAACCCAATACAAGACGTGTTAACAAACGTTTTAAAAAGAATGGTCGCAATAATATAACTATAGTTTTGCTCTTCACTTTTCACAGTATATACAGACGTACAATAGACATCACTTTTCTTTATCTTATGTATGAGACTTTATTAACAATACGAAGCCTGCAAAATGACTCACAAGGCAAGCGATTAAATATAGTATATCCAACGCCTTCGCAGCATTCATATCCGCTCCCCCACTTCCACACTAATGAGAACTCCCGAATCCCCCAGGAACCCTGAAACCACGGGTTATTCAAAATATCGACGAAGCAATATAAGCTCATCGCGGTTGCGGCCTTATGCGAGACTTAATGAATTCGCCCTCTCCCTCCGAAAAAGTCGAAAAGCCAGGTTCGGGGAGGCAGAGGGAGACAGGATGATGACTCTGGCGGGGGGTGGAACCGGTTGGGGAGCTTCGTCGATTAAAATCCCTAGTTTCTCGAAATTCGAGGAGCAACCGGAACTCGGTTGGAGTTTTAATATTGAGTTTCGCGTGACGGTTTTGAGAATCGAAGCGAGCGGCAGAGCGACGGGGTGCTGTGGGGCCACGGTTGAAGGAGGGATCGGGGGCGGAGGGGGTAGATGTACGTGGACTGGTTATGACGGGGAAGATCGTGGGATGCATCGAACTTCAGCCACCTCTCTCCTCGTTCGGCAATCCCGGCAAAAGGGAGATATTATCGGTATTCTACGAGTTGGATTGCCGTCGCCCGCCATCGCGCCGCCCCCCCTCTCTCCACCCCCGTCCGTCGCTGCCCTCCCCCTTTCTATTTCCTCTGGCCGGAGGGTTATCGACACCCTGTCAACGGTTTCGCACCTTCGTTGTCGGGGATGGCCCACTTACCGAATCGATTCCTATCGAACAATAAACAAGACCTTCGATGGAAACGGCGGAAAAGCCGACGCTGCGGTCACGGCCTGCACCGAAACGTTCCGGCTGCGCTCCGGTGCCGACGGTAATTATGCTTCCAAAGGCGAACGTTACCGTTCCGGACACCTCGGCCGAGATACCCAAACCCCGAAACGCGTTTCATTAAGAACCAAGCTTTCCGTGTGACTCCCACGCCGACCGACCTTCCCCGCTCCCCCTGTGTGTCGGTTCGTAATCGATTTCCGTCTTTCACGTTTTACCCGCGAACCACTTTCCTCGTCTCGGCCTCTCTCTCTCTCTCTCCCCTCCCCCTCTTTTGCTTTCTCCATTGAGCCCGAATCTCCCTAATAATTATTCACGTTGATTGATGTTGCAACGCCGCGCGCGAGCGTCGACGTTTTTTCCGTCTCCCGAGTCTCCGGCGCAGCGTTTTTGTTCTTCCCGCGGTCTGATTTAGGTCAATGCATTTTCTATTGGGGGAAGGAGAAGAAAAAAGACCTCGCGCGGAAGACCGCAATCGATCAAATCGGAATGACACCGTTCGACGGGGAAAAAGTTTGGTCAATGGGAACGCGCCTCGCGGAGTACGTTCGTCGGCATTTCTCTATTTGACTCGCGCCCCGTCTCTCTCCCCGTTGTGCGTGTTACTGCCTTTCATCGTACGCCTTGCTTTGATTTGTCGGGAAATTTTTATTTTCCGGCGCGGCGGCGCGGTTCGCTGAGACGAGTGGGCGTTCTTGGTGGACAAAGTTTATAGGGTCGTTTTACGTTGATAATTATATTACAGGTTGCGACGAAAGTTTGGAAATTTTCTACATAATTACTGTGCAACCAAATTTTTATTTATTAAATCGAACACGACAATAATAACATTGAAAATGCATAACATTTATGTTATACAAAGTCTTTTTCGAAATTACCTCCATTTGCCTTTGTGCAGGCCTCGAGACGCTTCGGAAATTCATACATCACGGCACGCAGCGTATTTTCGTCAATTTCGTTCCACGCTTTCTTCAAATCATGCTTCAACGACTCCACTGAGTTGTGAGGTTCGGCACAAGCTTTTGCCTCAAGAATCCCCTAGATAGAATAATCCAACTGATTCAAATCGGTTGAATATGGCGGTCATTCATTGTCCGAGATGAACTCCGGAAAATGGGCCTTGCACGATGAGCGGGTGCAGAATCCTGCTGAAAAATCCAAGGTTGTCCGTGGTAGTGGTTTTGTGCCACAGGACTACGACGGCTTCCAAAATATTGCTAATTAATTGTTGGCATTAATTTTAACTCCATTTTCCAGGAAAAGTAGGTCAGTTTTGCCTGTGGTGGTCACCCCTGCCCAAACCATAACTCCTGCAGGTTTCTGAGTGCGTGAAAAGATGCGACCTTTTTCATTCGCTTCAGAAGACCCATACGCCTGCTCGATGTTGAAATATTTTTCGTCGGAAAACAATATTCGTTTATGAAACTGAGCACTGTGTCTCCGTTTCAACGCGAGACAACGCTCCTTCCGTTCATTGTTTTTTTATCATTTAAATGTTCTTCTTAAAACAAATGAGTAGACCACTTATACCATGAACTAGCTAATTGAATGACGCACGCTCTGATTATAAAAATATATAGAAAAGATACATGTCTTTCGCAAATATTTCACGACAAAAAAAGTTTCTCAACTGTTGCCGCAACCTGTAGATATTACTTTGAAACATGATTCTTACAATGACCGTTCAAAATTCTCTACTGTTCTAATGTAGCCTTTATCATCGAATCAACGAATGATATGTTCTTTTTATTTCAGTTTTTAGAGAATGAACTATAAAAATGGAAAATTGCACAGAGATCGGCATTCTAGTTTTTGATGGAAAAACAAGGTAAATTATTTTTGCAGTCAGCTTAATTTATCCAGCAGAGTGAAAGAGAGAATCATTGCATGCACTTTCAAATTTTAATCTCCGTGCAGCCAGAAAGATCGTGTGGACTATGGTGCGTCGAATTCAGCGTCGACTTGAATACGCTCGGTGACACTGCACGCAGTTTAAGCAACTTGTCCGTGTCGCTGGATAATTTTCCGTATTCACCGACACGCGAGCCCCGGAATTACGAGACCGTTCCGTGACTGCGTTACGAGTAAAAACTTTGTTAGCCAGCCATTCGTCTCTCTTTGTCCCACGTCCCGGGACAGCCGCCGCCTCTGCAAGGAATTGGATCCGGACTTTAAAACGACTCCGGTCGACGGACGCTTTTCAGAAGTGTCTTCTGGATTCTCCGTGATCGAATTTTCATCTGGACAGATAGCGGCTCTTGGATCGGGCTGCGACCTACAGCGATTTCTTTTCCTGATACCGCGAATAATGCCTGTCCCATCTATATTCGTGTGAAGTCCTCGTCACCGTCGAACGGTTATTTTCCATGTTCGAAGCGACTCAAGTGTTGGATTCCATCCTGTTTCCCGACCCTCGTTCTTCAATTCGACGTCGCGAACCCCTGTCATTACAAATCCGATCCGGATTGAAGAGTGGAACGCCGTTAAATCCACCGACGTTTCCAGCCACTCTGAAATGACGTCGCTGCCGTCTTGAGATCAGTTTTCGCTTTACAGTGACGAGGAACGACGGAGGAGCGTCATGGTTTTTCCTTTTTCTAGTCTGCTTGCCCTGGTCCCGAGGGACTTATTCCATTTGTCTCGGCAGGTACCGTTGTTTGATCTATTGGAGTTAGTATCGCTGGGTCGGGCAAGAGAATTGTCTGTTCGTTCTCCGACGCCGGGGCACGGGTCTATCTTGACCCCAAGCAGCAATATCATTAATACTAAACGTACCACTGCCGGTCAAATGACCAGTTTTATATTTTTCATTTCACGATTATTGAAATCATGAAGTTGCTTACCTCGAAGTTGATTCGATAAATTTCATTATCCAAGCACATATTCATTTATCCATATTGTTATAAAAATTGCAAAGAATCTAAATAAATAGAGTCTTGTCATTTTTGTAAGCAAAAACATTTTGATCGCCTTTAGCGCTCGGTAGGTTTAGTGTTGATTAAGTTTGAACATTAGAGAATATAAATCATGAAAGACACATGACATCACATGAAAGAAGCATTTTTAAACATATGTTTGCATTAGGTTGTAAAGAAAGAAATGCAGGATTTTTGTTCCTTTGTTCTATTTGCAATTTTATACGAATAAATATTTACCTTAATTTAATGTGTTATATGTCACTTTAAAGCTTGTTTTACGCCCTATTTAATTATGCTTTTGATATTTGATTTTATTCAAATTTTTATTCAATTACTTGGCTTTTATTTCTGTATGTCAAAACGCAATTTCGCATTAGTTTTTTCTACGAGTTCAAACTAAGCGGAAGTGTCAACGAATGCACAGTGCAGCGCTGGTATCAGAAGTTTCGCTTTGGCAACGGCAGCGAAATAATTTAATAAAAATTTGAATAAAATCAAATGTCAAAAGCATAATTAAATAGAGCGTATTACAAGCTTTAAAGTGACATATAACTGATTAAACTAAGGTACGTGCTTAATGGTAGAAAATTGCAGTTAAAACAAAGGAAGAAAAATCCTGCATTTCTTTCTTTACAACCTAATAATGTAATTAACTTAGTTAATCATTTTATTGAGATGCGAATATGCGACCAACATATCGTGTAAATATTTATTAATTTATCGCAATAAAATGATTAGCAATGGCAAGTATTTATCGGTTCGTTTAATTTGAGGTTTTACCACTGCGTCGATTTGTCACAGGAGGGACACATTAATTTGCGAAAATAAGAGATGGATGGCTGTCGACGTCGACATCTCAAAAATTGTGAATTGATCGTGCAAATACTTTTGGCAGCAGTTGTCTGTTCCGAGCCACAAAGCGCAGAATAGCGTGGCCGTTTGAATACCACTCGACCGCCATTTTCCGAGAGATATCGAAATCCTGTGTTTCCCTTTGACAGTATCTTCGGCGGGTTTCTGGAATCTGGGGCAGGTCTGGATGGATAACGTCCGCCTTATCTAGACGTCTGTGTCTCGCTCGAGAGCCGGCTGGAAATTTTATTTGCCCTTGTTCGACACGATCGGGGATGGAAAATCCACGGCGACGGCGGCGGTAGCGGCTGCGACACCGCCACTTCCGGCGTTGCTTCCGGTTCGCTGGCGTGGTTGCGCGCGGTCTCATACGCGACATATGAATTCAAAGTTATGTCGAGGCATATTCTGAGCGGAGCTCTTTTCATAATTTTTCCATTTCCCTTTCCTTCGTCTCGCGTTCCTTTTCCTCGGTTTTTTTCCCTCGGACCTTTATACCGCGCTGCCCCTTTTGCGTCACGACTCGCGTACTTGCGAATCTCGCCGCTTCGAAATCCGAAGTCCGGCCACCGCTGCGAAACGGATACGGTTTCGCGAATCGAGGGAGAAAAAAGGGGGTGAAAAAAAAAAATACACGAACGAACGAAACGTGATTTTATTCACGGCCGGGCTGGTCGGGCACGCGATTCGATAACCGGTGACCTCGATGACTCGGCAGTACGTTCCGGGACGATGTCAATAAAAATGCAATTTCTACGGACGTATTGCCGTCGCGATTCCGAGCGTAACGCTGCGCGAAAGATTTGTTTACTTACATGTCTACGATATATTGGACCGGAGAAATATGGATTCACGGCTGAATAGAGAACGTCGAAACATTCAGAGCGCGAAGAAATTGACAGAGCTTCTTCGCGGCCTCCGCAACGCCACCAACATCGTCACCCTCTTTCCATCCCCGCACCACCACCACCGTTTCGACATCCAACCTTATTCACCCTTGTGGAATTTCTTGTATGTTTCGCTCGCGCGCCATCGCTCCTTTTATTTCCTTCAGATCCGAACTGCCTTTCGATCAGAGGCTTTTACTCTTCTGTGCCAGCCGGCTGTCGAAGTATTTTGTAATCTCAGAAAATGGTGTATTCCGAAAGGAAACAGATTTCACCCCTGAACGCGCCCTTTATGCACGTCTGAGCCCGATATTCTTGTTTCTGCCTGTGTGTACGCATAGATTCCCCACCGCTGATTTGTCGGCGTCTCGAGACGCTGGAAAGTTTCAAGAGCGTCACGGAGGGGCCGTGAATGCGATTAGACCTCCTCCGCTTTTCTTGCTCGAAAGCTTGTTTTTCTTACTGGCGAATCTTCGATATTGACGCATCGGTTTTTCGGGAAATACTTGACGACGAGGGCTTATCCGAGTGGCACAGCTTGGGTTTCACGAGCTTTTAGCGCGACGTATGATTTCAGTAAATGGTTGCACTTGTCTTAAGGATGTTTTGGAGGTATATAAAAAGGCAACAAAATTTTTGAAAATTTGACAAGATATAATCCTTACTAAATTAATGCAATTACCCAAGTTTGGGTTAGATTCACTGCACCGTTTAAGAATTATAGCAACTTAAAGTTTGCACATTTTAACACGTCTTCTTATGGAGAATTCATAAAATTCCACTTGAAACCCTATTTAAACCTTGAAAAAACGCAACTAGAAACTCCAGTTTTTTTTTATATGTAGTAAAAATTATGTAATTAATTATGTTCAAAATTTATTAGGATTCACTAAACAGTTACAGAGCAAAAAAATTCTAAACTGGTACGAAACGTCGAATTTATCGTGTTGTCTCTCACTAGCATGGAAACGCGACAAGCGTAGACCACTGAATATAGCTACAGAGGGTACACTATTCGCAAAAGTTTACTGCAAAATATACTCATGAATGGCTTTCATTGCCATGTATTGATGGATTTCAAATTTCTTGTACTTTTGTCTCCCATTGTACCTCCAGAACATCCTTAACTCATTTATTTTGTCAACGTTCGAGTTCAGCGTTTATTTTATCAAATATCTCGGAGACTATTGTGCGTAGCTAAATATCACGATGTTCCAATTATGTGTTTTTTAATGACGAACCGTTCTGTCTGAGATGCTCGATAACTGATCGAAATTTATTTTCGCAAATTTCTTGCAAGATTTTCTCCGAGTATCATTCACGGTTCAGTGAAACTTGGCAACGAAAAATTAATAATACTAAATCTAGAATACAGAATTATTAAGATATGACTTTCCTGATCTTTTCAGATTCAGGAAAAAATATTTGTTATGATGCTAGTCGAATTCGTCTCAGTATCCCGTAAAAGATGTATGTAAAAAAATTGTACGTTTATCTATAAAAGGGTGTCTCCTTCAATCATGTCATTTTAGCTAACAAAACTTCCGATCGAACCACTAACAGCATCGAAGCAAATCTCGCTTCGTGATCCACCCTGTATACTAGGGCGGGATTTATGTTGAAAATTTACAACATAGCAACGCGAAGTCCAGGTGTGATCTATTAGCAAGAAAATGAACGGATGCGATAAAATATACGCTGTCAGATACCGTGAAGGGTTGAAGGTTTACTATTAACAGTGATTTGAAATTTATAAAGTGGCTTTTGCCGCGGCTTAAGGGCGGTATAAATAATGCATGTTACCCGAGAGAAAAAAGAAAGGCAAAAAGACGCAGCTTACCGGAACCAGACAGCTTAACGTCCGCTGAGCTGAAATCTTTTTTCTCGGCCAATCGTTTAATCTCCCCCGCATAGTTCTGCCTGAAACTGGCCCGTTGATACCATGTGGCCTGCGTCCGCATACTTATAGCGTCAGGCATTGTCTCTATGCAAATAACGCAATAAAGGGACACGAAAACGGACAAGATAAGGTAATTTACAGTAACGGACAACGTTTTCTGCTGGTTTTCTTACACTCGCCCGTGTCCCGTTACACATTTCGCACAGAAGCCATGTTCACGAGGCAAATTCGGCAACGCGAAACTTTGCATTAGCGTAGTTCATGCGATGCTAATAACTATTACATTTTTTCTTGGTGAGAAATGGTCCTCGGGGTGGAAACATGCTTTAACAAGTAATCCTAACTTTTCTCATTAGTGGGAATATTTTAGAACCTATACGCGATACAGAAATATAGAAACAGTCCGTGTACAAAGTATTCGTTCACATTAAAAAAAACGAATTACTTTTTCAAAATTTCACTCAACAGCTTGAGTTTCTTTTCAGACGTTGGAAGGATTAGTTTACTAGTTAATGTGTAAATAATTTTTTTTTAATTCTTATTGGTCGCAATTGCGAAGGAAATAGTAAAAGTCACGATTTTTCAATTTTTTATCGGTTCCTGTAATGAAAATTTAGAAGACGCCTTTGGTACAGAGTTGGGCAAAAATTTAATCAACGATTGACGACTAAATTTCTACTTCAATCGTTAATCGCAATTAACAATTAATCTCCTCGTTTAGTCGTTAATTGTGGTTAACGATTAAATACTTATTAATCGTTAATTGCGGTTAACGATTAAATACTTATTAATCGTTAATTGCGGTTAACGATTAAATTTCTACTTTAGTCGTTAATTGCGATTAACGATTATTAATCGTCCATCGGATAATTGATTAATGATTAACTGCTGAAATTTCGAAATGAAATACGTAATCAGAACTGTATGAATACTGAAAAAATGTAAACTGAGTTTAGGTGTATTGTCATTTGGTCTATAATACAAACTCTGTTTACATGCTTTTATGTTTGATGTTATTATTCCTGCAAAGTTACGACCATGTTTTTGTGGAAATATATTATTGTTTCTGTCAATTCTCCATCCGCTCTCTGCTCCCTCTCTCTCTGTCTCTCCCTCCCTACTTATTATAATTTATGGATAGACCGTGAGGCGATTAACTTCAACAATTGATTAAATCATCCGATTTTTCGACGATTTCTTTTTTTAATCATATACATTAATCAATCAATCATGATTAAAATTTTAATCGATTAATGCCCAACTCTGCTATATGGCGTTTGGCACTTTCAAACCTGGGACACCCCATATAAAGTTGGGCACACTTTCATGCACCATAAATGAAAAAAGGCGAGAACGAAACACCGTGCACAGAATATTTACTTTGTTGTACGAGATTCGAGACGGACAGGCACCGATTCAAATGTGAAAAACGGAGCCAAAGCCGTAGAGGAGGGAGAGATAAGCCGTACATGAGGCAGGAGCGGGGAGCTCTTAAAAAGGCAGCGCATTGTTCGCGAATTCGTTTGTCCAGCCCTCTTTCGTATCCTGGCCATCCCGTTGCAACCTATTAATCCATAATTAATAGGGAAAGGGCCGCGACACGTACATGAAATATTTATTACAACGAGTAGAGGCGAGGGAAGATTGGCGAATATTTTGCCGGGGGCTGCTATTCGAAGATATTGCTTTCACAGTGTCGCCCAGCTAAACTCTTGAGATTTAAATTTGGTATTATGAGCGGCGGGTTATTGCAAAAAATTCAATATGCCCTACAGACATTTATTTCCGCCATGATGATTAAAGAACGCGAATTAACACTCCGAACGATTACGATTACGAACATATGTAACAGTGTTTGTAAGTTTTTATTCATTTAGATATGTATAGTGATCGTATCCATTTTGCTTGTATTAGTAACCACATTTTTTAAAGTATTTATCAAAACATGACGTCCGTTACGTCCTACTAAGGTGGACGTATAATAGATAATTGAATAGTTAAAATTTGATTGATTGGAAGGATTTGAATTGAGAACGCAGTTTTGATTTTTCTTGTATTCTAGATGGCTTTGATTTAGGAATTGGTACGAAGAAATTGAAGATAGGTGAACTCTTTAAGAATGACTTGATGTTTTGATTTGATTAAAAATAAACAAAACTATATTTTAAGCTCCAAATTTCGGATACATAATATTTTTCGAATTATTATTGTAATTTGTTAGCAATTACCGCTAAGTAGACTTCTTTCGTATGGTTAAAGAAACAATCTTCTTTCTGATGAGGCTGATGCGTTGATTCTTTGATGAGGTTGGCGCGTTGCCTTTTTCTGGCGTATTTGTTGAAACCTTTGGTCCACCACGCAAAAACACAACAAACTGAGAACTGAACTAAGGACTTGTGTTGACAAATTATTGACTGTTTTTTACTGACTGTTGACTCTTGACTGAATGTGACTGAAGTTTTGTAGATTAAGTCTGAGAGACAAACTGGTAATGAGCTCCTAATGAGGAGTCATCCCTTTATAGATCGATCAATCCTTTGTTATGGTTTTCGTCAGGTGATTATCGCGTCACTTTTTTCCATAGAATTCCCCATCCTCCTTTTAGTTAGATCATATTATTCTACGCATCTCCTAGATCAGTGCTTCCCAACCTTTTATCCCCGGGGAGCGGTCCCTTTTGATCCATGGACCGGTATTTGGGGACCACTGTCTTAGATCAATTTCTTCCTCTGTATCACTCTCGTAGCCAGATCGTATTACATCTACGTCACACGTGGGGTGATGAGTAATTTATTGCTCATCGATTCCCGATGGACAGTCTTCAGCGAAAATTAGGTCACGATTTATATTTGAAAGTGATTTGATCATTTAGTGAAATGGTTTCGCTACGCAGTTCTTTCGTTCAATAAAGATTCAAATAAAGAATGAGTTTTCCTAATTCTATCGCACGCAATCTAGTATAATATACGATAGTTCGACATTGATTCTTAACAATAATATTTAATATTTAGTTTCTCGTACAACATTATTAGTTTAAGCATAGTAAGAAATTCAAAAAGATATATGTTCACCTAACACATCATTGATTATATTAATTATTAATAATGGCTGAAGCACCGGACGTGACACGTCCAATTATAGACAATTACAAATGCTCTGCCGTGTGAAAGAAACTACGAAATGGAAAAGGTGAATGTACAGAAAATTCACTTTTTACCGTAATACAATCAATAAATCTACTTGGATAGAAGTTGCGTTTGTTCGTCATTAATGTTCAAAATCGGACATTTGATATGCAACTAGCTCATAACAATGTAAAAACCAGAGGCCCTCGACGTGCAAAAGTTGAAATGAGGTGTCAACTAAGGCTGACTCGTTAGCCAAAGAAGCTACAGAATCGGGAATCGTATCGAACGTCAAAATACCGTTTACTGATTTCGTTAGCGATTTTAAATATCAAATGAGAATGTCATCGAATGATAGAATTAAGACTGAATTTTTTTTCAACATTTTTTTAGCGACTCCAGAATACCTTGGTTTTATAATCTCAATTTACCGAAAGATTTTGTTACATTTGTTAACAGGAGCCGCTCAAATCATTATAATTTAAATGCCTCCCTGGCGAGAGTACGCTTCATTTCGGATGGTTCTTGCGAGTGCGGAGCGGAGGCTCAGGATCTCAATCATATCATCTGGCAATGTCCGGAATATGATTCAGAACGAGAACACCTGTTTGAACTGCTCCTCAATCGTAAACATTATCCTCCATACACTATTAATTTTTTTCTAAGCCCACGAGATATTACAGCACTAATGTTCATTTTGAACTTTGTCAAAAAATGTAAGATTAGGATTTAGCGCCTAACGTTATACTACATTATTCCACTTTATACATACTATGTTATATACCTCTCTATTTTTTCTATAATGTCATAATAATGTATGCTATATAAACCAAACTAGGTTTACGGCATCAATAAATAAATAAATAAATAAATGAGGTGTCAACTAATAACAGGAACAACAATAATAATAATAGTTGTATTAGATTGAAAATATTTCTGCATGGTGGCGGAATTGTATTTGTGGATAGGTGAGCGGACCGATTCACAAATTCCTGGCAGCAGCGTCGAGTCGACCGCTATACCTACCGAAAGAAAATTAAGAACAACTCATCCCCGGGGAAAGGTTTGCGGGGTTCGTTACTGTAACGAACTTCTTTCCACGGATCCGTTTCGGATTCCGATCACGTCCGATGCCGCTCTGAAAATCAGCTTCTCGCGAAACATACTCCTCCGCGGCCTCCGTCGCGACGACGACGACGACGACGACGACGATGACGACGGCGCGGCGTCTCCCTCGATCTACCAGATATACAATTAAGACAGTTAATTCTCCGGCCCGAAGCATGTCACGTAGAATAACGTGATGCGCCGGAACCGGTGACATGGCACAGGCGACAGAATTGTTCCAGAATTCCTCCACGATTCTGTATTAACATACGTTAGTAGGGCAGACGAATGCTGAATCATAATTCCCGATAAGTTTAACTATCCGATGGAATCACTATCCGATCAGGTAACTCGAGCTACGTGGATTCGGGATGCACGGGCATACGAAACGAAATAGGATCATTCTCGGTCGGACAGGTAGAGGAAGGAGATGGAGATCATTCGTAGTCAGATAGCGGTGCCAGTGGAATAAGGTCACCCTTGGCCAGACGTGCTGGGTGAGTAGATTAGATCTGCTGTTGGTCAGACGCGAAGATAGAGTTCAAAAGGGGAAACGCGAAGTATTATAAATTCCCGGGAAATTATATACCTCGCTTAATTTCAAGCAAAGAACACGGCCAGGTGTAATTGTTTCATTTAAAAATTCGAAAAGATTTCGCTTACTTTCGAGAGAAACAGGTCTAATAAGATTATACAACAAGTTTTAAGGGAATTCAAACTACAGAAACTAAATTGTACAGAGTTAATTCATATAAGTTCTTAAACCTTTCTCTATTCATGTGCACGTAATTTTCCAAAATGAAATAACAATGGCTCCAATCGCAGCAATAAAGAAACGAAAACAGAGTTGAACGTACAATTTGGTCCAGCATTACATTTTCGTAAGTCAAGCGTTAAAATTTCAGTTACCGTTAACGAAAATATCATTTTCACTCGGAATACGTGAATGTATAACAATTACCAGAGCCGCTCGCTTCAATCGATAGAGTACTTTTTCCGGGGAATAGTGGAGCCGTTATTCCTTTCTCCGTTGAGAAACGCGAGCGCTTGGTCCTCGTCGGAAGTAAATTGTTTAATTCCTCGAGTGCACTCGATTGTACCATCAATTTTGCATTATTCCATGGAACCAGAGGTTCTTTCTTTCCATCCATTAGCCCCGCGATTCGCGAGCAACGGAGGAAAATGAAAACACAAAAACTGGAAAGGAAGAAAGGAGAGGAACAACAAGAGGAACGCTCAAACGGCAAGAATCGTTTCCCGACGTGGCCTTCCCTCCCCCCCTTCTCTCTCTCTCTCTCTCTCGCTCCCTCTCCGTCTCTCCCCCTTCATCTTTGCGAAGAAAAGGTTATTCACCGTCTCGGAGCACGATGTTAAGAGCCCCGGCCCTTTGTCAGCCCTTTCAATGTTAACAAGAGGGGCCTTCTAGCCCCTTACAGTCGCGACAGCTTCGACAGATTTTTGCGCGCATAGGTGCCAATCGATTTCTACCACAAAACCAAGATTACCTCTTGCAACGCTCGTATAACCAGGCACGCGCATAAATGCACACCGACGGCTCCAACTTCCTCGTTCGAAGGGATCGCGGTAACGAGTTTCAAGGTCCGCACAGGCATAACAATAGAGGAAACGCTTGAACTTGGCTCGACGGAACGACTTTCGAAGTGGTCCCCCGTAAATCACGCGATTCGGAAGCGTTCCGCGGAGAATCCCTCGGATTATCGTCCGGGACCGGCCGTTCTCTAAATCAGAACTGTCCGCGGACGCTCGTGAAACCGACCGAGAAACGTCGATAGCTCGGAGAACGCGTCCCAAAGACACTGTCCTACAAATTTTCATTTTTATTTTATTTGTCGACAATAAGTATCCAAGTTTCCCTTCATCACCCTCGGTTTTTGGCTTTAAGAATCTTTTCTGCTTCGATCTTGCACACCGTACAGAGTGCAACAAAATTTAGTGTCATGGTTTTGGCAGATGGTTGTAATAATTAATAATAATTATTTTAAGTTTTCAATTAAACGGTATGGTATTCCTAACTTTCTGACACTACGTGATAACATTACTACATGTACGGTACTCTGTACAAAATAGCTAATTAGGCGAACTTTTAAAACATGTCTTTATTGTTCCTCGGTAAATTTCAACGCCGCGAAATATAAATGTTTCAGTAATCATGTATGTACAAGTGATTCTTACACTGATTCAATCTATCAGCGTCCTCGGACTTTTTTCTATTTATTTTGAAAATTAAGGGTTCGAGGAAAAGCAATTCTGTAAGGGTAGTTTTTCAACCTAGCAAATAAATCAGGCCTGTATCCGATTCCACAAGCCCACAAGTCGCTAAAGTTGTTCTATCAGTAATTATTGGTAATAAGATTTTGTTAAGGTTTCTACAATTCTGGGCCACTGTGCAGGTTGTCGCGCGCCGAATTGCCGCCTAATCAAATCTTACGGTTGACGAGGGGCCGAATGAAGAAGATTTATTGTAAGCAAATAGAATTAGGAGTTACTAGTACCCTGAGTAACCTCTGGCCCCCGACCGACGCTAACCCAACAAGAGCTAACCTGACCTAACTAAATAATTGAATTAGAGCGAGCATCTACGCCGTTCTACCCCCGTCGTATACGGAATCCTGCGTCTATTCCTTGTCTCTTCTCTCGCCGCGGTTGCACTAGAGTTGCGTTCTCCTCAAGCAACTTCTTCCTATTGCCGTCTGAACGTTAGGTTGCGTGCAAGCCGCGAAGTTCTCGTCCTACCGAGGACACAGGGGAACGTAATTCGTGGAAATGTTGTAGGTAGATATTATTCTCGGATCTTGAAGGGAACAATCTGTGTTGATCTTCGCGATATCCTGCAAGCTGTTCTTCAAAAATTGTTCCGCAACGCGTTGCTCAGGGTGAAGATTATTTATAGGATGACTAGATAAAAAGGACAAGGTAAATCTCTTCGTCCTGAGGAACGCGTCGAGGAACAATTTTCGAAGAACACCTGAAAAATAGACCAAGCGCCAAGAGCTTGAAGGATACCTCGCAAAGATCGGTAGAAATTGTTCCCTTCAAGATCCGAGATCTCTAAAAACAGACTTTTCTGATGTTATAGGAAGGTAAAGTGCAATATCAATGTACCGGGTATTCCATTAAGTCTGTCACGTGAGAATGTTCTAGTGGGAATAAATTTTTCCTCAAGCTCAGATGCTTTTCCAAAGCATCAACCTCACCCTACTAAACGCACCACATAAATGTACGCTAATTGGTACATAACCTCAAAAACAATACTTCGCGCCATGGCGTTTAAGAAACAGTACATTCGACACTGTATTCTTTTTGTATTTGCGTCAAAGAAAAATGCTGCTGAGGCTACGAAAATGATTTGTTCCGCGTAATGTGAAAATACTGTAATCTATAAAACATGCGAGAAGTGGTTCCAACGGTTTCGTAGTGGAAATTTTGATCTTAGTGACGGAGAACGCAGTGGAATTCCGAGAAAAGTGCAGGACGAGGAATTAGTGCAATTATTGAATAAAAAAATCGATTTTCGATTTTCGGGGTCATTACAATAACTTCCCTATAAAATCGGGAAGTTAAAAATCCTTGTCAAACACAACAGAAACTTGCTGAGGAACTTGGTGTAAATCAACAAGCAATTTCCGTTCGTTTGAAGAAGCTTGGGAGCTTCGAAACGTAACGTGTATTCCTTTTTTTTTATAAATAAAGATCAAAAGTATGCTGAAAAGACACCGAACTTATTTGTACACCTAATACATACATATGCATACGTTGTGTAAACATATCTGACTGAATGAAATAGCCAGAAAAGTCATTGTTATTACGTGTGAAGTCAATATGGCTCCTTGGGATTCAAGGATATCGCGTTCACGATCTAAGATAACCAGTTTCCGGTGCTAAGTCCCTGGAGTCGTCGGTGTCGAGTCTCAAGGCACGAGTGTCGTGAGTGCCGTGACTCTCGTTGCCGTGTCGTCAATATCGGCTCGGAAATCTTGCCCCGCTTACCTCGTGTTTGGATTTCAAATGTTTCCGGTAGCTTATTACAAACGTGTACGTATCAACGCGAAATCAACCCCCGATGGATATCACGTTAATGTCACTCGTGCTGTCAAAAGACGTGGTCGTTGATTCGTATTTTCACTCCTTCACACATACTGACGGTCCCATTTCCAGTGTTATGCGCAATTATTTCCCACAGTGTAGCTGCTTTCAGAAACTATTTCAAGTAGCATTTACCCTGTTTCAAAGCTCGCATTTGATGGCGGTCGTAAATATTCTTTAGATAAACGTGCTTGAGAATGTACAAAGTAGTCTTTCTTTTTATTTATAGGGAACAGTAAATTCTTACTTACTGCCGCTGCAATAATCTTGGTCTTTAAAGGTCGTTCAAGGTCATTCATTGTCGTTTTAAAACATTCGTTAAACGCTCTTGACATTGTTCACTATTCGCAGACACGACCTAAATAAACAAATGCAACTAAAACATATTTTCTTGTAATTTAAGGCTGGATCTGTACATTCCAAGGGGGTTCATCCTCGTATCGTCAACAGTGTATTTCCGGAAGAAATTCGTAAATATCACTTTTACGGTTACACGAGAGTTCCGTCTTCATTAAAAGAGAAGCCCCGTGAATGTCGGATCGCGGAACACCGTTTCCCCTTTTTATTTAGTACGTACTTCGCGAATGGCCGAGTTCCCTACCCCGGGAATGTTCGGATATCGATTCCTGTCCATTCGACGAAAGACTTCGACGTGCTTGCTTTTTAAACAGCTCGCCCCGTACACGCCGATCCCGGCTCGACGTCCGACCGATCTCACGAAAGCGGCACGCTCGACCCCGACTCCTTTTTTTGACAAGGCGATTCCTCCAGAGCCGGGAAAATACACGTCCGACTCCATGCATCTCCTCTTCGTGATCGTTGGCCGTTCGTGCAACAAACTTTTCCTACAAACCCGTTCAAGCTTCCTTTCTCGTTTCTTTTCGTCATGCGACCCACTGTTTCTGCGTAATAACACGTCGATACACTCTATCCGTTTCGATGGGGACGTGCGCCTTTCATACCTTGTCCCTGACTGTCTCCACCCTATCGACGCTTTCTATCGAACAAGAATTTTATTTGCTGAAAAGAACGTCGATTGACGCTACCGTGTGACACGAATCCCTCTTTACGGCGCACAGTGGAGTATGGGCCAAGAAGTTTGCCTGTTTTAGCATTATTTTAAAACTTGCATGCATAGTGCAGCGAGTCATTTGTGTCATCTTAACGTCAGTCGTTAAGAGTAAAAGTCATTCCTAACTAATAAACGCTTTTTCATTGAGTCTAAACATCACCAATAGTATACAGAGTGTTCTAAAAAATGTACTTCCTTGAAAGAGGTTATTCCTCAGTTCATTTGAAGTAACTTTTTCCTTTGCGAAAATGTACTCTGCGGTTTCGTTAAGGAGTTATTAACGAAAAACACGGACCAATCAAAGCGCGACTACTAACGGACGGATTCCGGCTCGGCCAACGCCACCGCCGCGCTCTAATTGGTCCGTAATAATCGTTAATAACTCCTTTAAAAAGCCGCGGAGAACATTTTCGCAAGGGAAAACGTCACTTCAAATGATCTGAGGATTTCAACATCTCTTTCATATATGTACATTTTTGGGACATTTTTTATATGGGTTAAACTGTACAATGATTGGCACCTTAAGCCAAAATCTTAGTAAAAATCTTTTTGTAATGTTTAAACGAGCTTAACTTGCTATTATTATAAGCTAATAGACATTTTCCTACAAAATCAAATAGTTTTTAGGGTCATAAATTTTTTTGATTATAAAATATATTCATTGAATAACAATCGTATGACAAATAGTACAGTCATTGGTACATTTGGTACAGTTATTGGCACAACATGTATCAGTTATTATATAAATAAAGATAAATAATGGAAATAGTTTGTACTGCATGTAGGTTTAAATTCTGCATAATGTATAATTTACGTCTGAACTAATATCATCAGCTGAATATGTAGAAATAACTTAAGAGACGAAGATAATGCTCGAAGAAAAAACCACTTTTGTGGCGAATCTTCCGCTTGTGTAAATTAGGAATAATTTATTTTTGTTTATTTAAGCGAAGATCTTTATATGATGTGCATGGTGGAACAATCATATCGAATACGATCTTTGGCTTCTTTCTTTCTACTGCAGCCTTTTCTAAATACACATGTTAGGGTTTAAACAAAGATAACTAAATGGTTTATTATAATAATACTAGCTTACAAACGGAAGGAAGAGAAAGCATTAGCTACAATTGCACTGAGTGTTGAGCATGATCAGCAAGTGCATATCATTGACTGCGAGAGAGCGCATCCGATGCATGGGAGGCATTGGAAAAGGTATTTGAACCTAAGTCACGAGCTAGAATTTTACAATTAAGAAAACAAATAGTGTCAATACGCCTCGAATCTGTGTGACGAATCTATGACCTCGTATCATGCAAGAATAAGAACATGTTGCGATAACCTGAAAGAAGCTGGTAGCTGGCTACCTAAAGAAGCTGGATACAAGGGATGAAGATTTAGCGTACACGATGCTGAATGGTTTGCCAGAAAATTATGAAGCTATTGTTATGACATTGGCAAATTTGGACGACGAGAAATTCCAATCTTCTGAAATAAATGGAATTCTGTTAAATGAATATGACAGAAGGAAAGCGAAGGAAACAGAGAAGAATACTGAACAAAAGGAAGCATATTACCAGACGAAGGAAGTACATTACCAAGGTGGGCAAGGTCAACGCAGCAGAGAACCACAGCAGAACAACCAAAGCAGAGAACCACAGCGCCGGATTCCAGACTCCAGGGTGAATGACAGGAAATGTTTCAAATCTGGCAAGCAGGGACACATAGGAAGATACTGCAGAACACCGCAGTGGAAGCATGCTGGGCCCATAACCTTGTTAGGGTTTAAACAAAGATAACTAAATGGTTTATTATAATAATACTGGCTTACACACGTGCTACTCTTACAAGCGATATACAAAGTCTAAGACAGTCTAAGAAGAGAAAACGCGCGCGCAAGTACATAGAGGAACGCACTTCGCTCTAACGCATATCGCGCCATCTACACATCACACTTATGGCGGGCAATACGAATGTATCCACGTGTCAAACCTCATCGACACAAACAGATAAAACAAACTAGAAATGCTGACAGCTTCAAATAATGACTACGAAATTCTCGTCACATATAAGAATATGAGTGATTTGTACAAGTAGGTAAATAAATAGTACAACGATTGACTCTCTGAAGTCCATTGCAATGATTGGCAACTTATTACCCTATAGTGATTGGCCCCTTCAATGTACAATGATTGACAGTGCCAAGAATTGACGATAAGACTACTTTCAACGAATTAAAGTCATATTTCTAATTTGTTTTAATGATTCAAAGCATTAATCTTTCGAATATTAAAAAGAAAACCAAAATTGTGTATCTAGTAATTGGCATATGTGCCAATTAATTAAACTTCCTCCAGCGTTGCTAACAGACACATGTGGAACTCTGTTACGAAAACTTACAACGTTGCTTTGAAATATAAATAAGAAGCAATATAAAATGATTTTCTATACCACGAATTCTTAATATTTGCCGTTTAAATTAAAAATGCCAATAACTAGTGCAGTGCCAGCAATAGTACAGTTTACCCAATTTATGAAAGAAAAGAATATACATGCATGTAATGCAAAACTGTAAAGCAATTACAGGTGTATTTTGTTTCATTAGTAAATTCATACGATTCTACAAGGAAATATTAAATATTACTTGGAAAGAAACCTTAAAACTCTGAGGAAAGCTCTTCAATTACTATTTCACTAACAGACAAGTTATTTAAGAATTTAAAAATTCACGACCACACAGAGCCAGTGGCTACACCTGACAATCAGCAAAATATATTTAACGAACGCCTCTCGCAACGGAGGAACGAAGTTGCATTTTTATCCGATAAAGGAAAAGCATGCTTCAGAAGTCGAGCGTATGATTTGAAGATACTGGCTCTGTATCATGTTCAAGGTATCCATATATCTCCTTGCTCAGGCGCGCGAGATCCCAAGCCCGTAAATATCGCGCTCAGTGTGGGTCACGCAATAGCGTGGCTCGTAGTATTTATCACGGGCTCCTTTTATTGTTTTAACGTGTAAAACACTCGGATTTCGTGTACGTAAGCGGAGCTGAACACATGTAACTCTACTTGTTCCAGGATAAACGAGAACACCACGAGATCCCAGTTTTTGGCGTACTTCAGCTTCTCGTCCAAAGCGAGCGTGTCCGTTGGCTGGCCTGTAAGAGGCGGACATCCGGTGAACAATACTGGTAAGGCAACACTTTTACATTTAATTTAACGAGCCCTTAATTCAACGGGACTGTGCCGACTACCCAAAAATACGAGGCGGAAATTTTTCCGCCAACGATGCCATTTTTTCACGGTGCCATTTTACTCTCCAAGCAAAGGTAACGAAGGAAATGTCGTATGAATTAAACATTTTTTTTCGGAGAAAATAGGAAATAATCATTTATTCTGTTCGTTGTCGACGTTACAAATTCTGAAATGTTCTTCCTAAAAGGAATTGCACGTGAACGAGAAAATGATGAGGAATTTTCGAAAAATTGTATAAGGGTAATACTATGTTTGCAGAGTAATAGCAGAAGGTGTTGAATAATTTATCGAGTACCTTCGACTTCACAAATATTGAAATGGTGCACTTGAGAGGTATTAATTTTTGAGGAAATGTTAGAAAAGCAAGATCCATAAGAGCTGAAAGAGCAAATACACGGTAAGAGGATCGGTAATAATATCGGTAAAAATATCTTCGATCAATCGGAATTGCACTTCCCCTCCCTCTTCCCGCGATCGTGATTGACTATATGCAGCTTCGGAAGGGTAGTTTCGATACCGCTAATTAAACATTGATCCGCTTAGTGATTATATAGCTCCGCCATACATATGTTTACCTATTCGTATTACTTGACGAAATAATTGTCGAGGGATTTTCTGAGGGTTTCAGCTCCGAGTCTTGTTGACATCAAACGTTCACGGCTAGCATTAATATCTGTACGAAACCACGGTAGATACGAACGCAATATCATTAATATTGGTCTCACGAATGCCTGCTGAATTAGATCTGGCTACAGGGCAACTCTTGTGAGCAGAAATGAAATATACACTCTCGTAGAATTTTCGTACGGTATAGAACTCAAAAAAATGTTAATGGGCTGAAAATAGTCCTCCATGTTGGGGTTGAAAAATCTACTTTATTAAATATCTTTGAAACTACTAGGCCCAGACAGAAATTTCAAAATCCAATTTGTGCGTCTTTCGAAGAAAAATCTGCTAGTGCAATTCAATAATTCAAAAAATATGTTAAAAATAAATTTTTTTTGCAAAACTTTTTCGTGAAAATTAGTTTACCTGGTCTACATAGCTTGAATAAAAACATATTGACAATAGTTATATTATGTTCCATATTAAATTCACAGTTAGTTTAGTTTATTAGTTTGGATTTTGAAATTTTCGTTTGGGCATAATAGTTAAGGAGGTATTTCATAAAATAAATTTTTCAGGTCTAACTTTGAGGGCTCTTTTCATCCCCTTCACAGAGATGTCTGCAGTTAGAAAACTTACTTGTATATCATACAAAAATTTCATTAAAAACAGCGTGTTACGATTGAGAGGTTACTCCTTGGTTAGTATAATTCTAGCCTTTTTGAACCACATAATGTTCGTCCCTGACATTTGTTACCATCAGATCTAAGTAAGTCGGATTTTCCAGGTGATCAAGTTATGTTGTCCACCCTCTATAAATGTTTACACACTTCCATACCTCCCGAGAATAAGTGGTGGTACACCAAACTTTAACATCGGCTCGAGATGACCCGACATTCGTCCGCCTTGTCCCCACAGCAGTGTCCATAAGTTCGAGGGTTAAATCGTTGCTGTTCTGAAGAAAAACAAGCGAGAAGAACGAATGTCTCCCTCCTTTTCCAACACGAGAGCAGCGGGAACAAGTCATTCACTGGTGACACAGTTTTACAAAGTAACTCCGCCTTCTCCGTCTGGAAACTTCCGATCCATTTTGCCCTGCAATCCCTTCTGAAACGAAACATCCGAGGATTCGTCGAAAAAAAGAAGCATGAAGAAGCGTAGGCAACAGCAGCAGCAGGAGTAGGGAAGACAGAGGCGAAGCTTATTCGACGCGTTCGAAAGAGGTGGCTGGGGCGCGCAGAGGAATGGAAGGAAAAGTTTTGCTAACGGACTGGGGCCACGATATAGGCGTTCCTTTATCCGTCGGAGCGAAATCCGGGAAGAAAATGTGCGAAAAGGCTCGGGTTTCGAGAACCCTCGTGCCCACGGAACGTTTGCACTCGACGTTAATTCCGGAACGGTTGGGAGAGCCCCGGTAGTTGCTGGTAGAGGTGGAGTAGAAGGTCGCGAGGCGGTGCGGCGGGTTGGCTTGATATGGGGCGGTGGACACGCGAATTTCCTTGCGCAAACAGAGCGGAGGCGTAATTTCTCCCTAGTTAGGACGAAAATTATGCAAGCTTAAGTGCAGGACAGTCCGGGCTTAACCGAATAAGGGCAAACGCGGAGACATTCCGGGGGACCCTCCCCTCCCTCCTCCGTGAATTTAGACGTCACCGGCTAAAGCGATAACAACCTGAACCTGCGACCCGTACTGGGACAAATACCGATTCTACATTCTAGCTTGGGAAAAATCGAAAATTTAACCCTTTCATCGCCGAGAAACTATATATATCGTCGTTGGCTGCAGTTACGGAAAGTTGCCACGACGACAAAATCGCGGATTTCATATTCTGTATTTTTCAATCATTCAGGTTGCAGAGATGTTTTCGTGGACGTTGAGTCGACATTTTGTAAAAATTGCATTTAGTCTGAATTTCGAAAAAAAGTAAAAATTGCCTTTTACAACTTTCTTATTTGTTAGACATGTAACGACGATTTTCACCATTTTTAATCGTTCAAAACTCGTAAAACAATCAACCAATTTCTATGAAACTTTCAAAACACATTTTTTAAACTTTCGTTACAAGCCCAAAAAGAACAAAACTGTAAAATGCAACTTTGACCATTTTTCCCGTACTTCAGAATAAAAGTAATTTTTCCAAAATTTTCATTACATATCACTAGACTGCGGATCTTTATGCAAAGTGGAAAATGTTCTCATTGATTGCAGGACACAGGAGCCAAACAAAAATTGTGTTCTTCTTTTGATTATCCTATTAAGCTGAAACTAATACATCGATGTCCTTAAATATTTTTAACATGTCCGCTGCTTTAAATTGTGCGTGCCCATTTTTGTCATAAATGCATAAACTCCACACTCTACATATCACCTAATAAACTAATCCATCCAGCTTGGCAGAAAAATTGAAGTCGTATGGTCCATTTATAAAAAAGCTATTGATTATAAAACTGACTGTAGAAGAAATATTCAACTTCCAAATGTTCATAAATGTGTTTGTAGAAATTGATTATTGCCGCTGAGAGCGTTGTTGCGTCCAACAGTGTAATTGCTGTTTGGCTGGCAATGCGGCCTCTGATCTCATAGGAACTTCTGCGAATAGCCATTTTGAAAAGTGAGCGCGCGATATCGATATCCTTGGGGATCCGGCAATTATCCGCGAACCACCAGGTTGATGAAGGCTGACCCCCACCGGCAATTCAGTTACACTGCGGCCCCAGCCGGCCACGGATAATTACCACGATCGCCGAGTTTCGCGCCGGCGATCCATTCGGCGGCCGAAATGTCTGCGAGTTATCAGATAGTAACGATTATTTAAACGGGCCTGGTACCCCTGGCGAACCAGAACACGTAGAATGGAAGAACTTCCGAAGCCAGATCGCACCCATCTGTTGGGGACATCGCATTTGAATTGTATTAGATTCACCAGCTGGAGTTTACCAGGGGAGTATCTCCCGCTTTTTAAATATTCGGTGGACCTACAAGTCGCATACCGTGACCAATGTAGCTGGTCCAAGAATTACATTTTTTGTTTATTACACCCTCTTTTGACAAGTGCACAAAGGATCGTACAAGATCTTCGGATATTCTTGTCGTGATCCGGGCAGCCGATCTAGCAGTTCATTCGGGAAAAAATGACTTTTCTCATATCGGCATTTAATGGATCTACATTTCTTTCTGAATGTCTAGCAATGTCAAAACGGTTGATATTAATGAGATTTAATAAAAATTAGGACAAGCATTTGAAAATGAACATATCGTGAATATGATTTTCGATCGAAAAAAATTACTAATTTTCTTTTGTAAACCCTGCCATACCTATTTAGTATTTATAAAAAATTTTTTTGTAACGAAGATCATCCTACTACCTTGAAAATACATACTCAAAAATTTCGAGTTACAATTCGTAATTTATTACATAAATAGCTCTTAATAGACTAATGAGATTTGTCGAAGTTATTTCCCTTTGACATGGAATATCTTTTGAGTTTCAGTTCCGCATCTTTTCAAATTGGGATCTATTCAATATACAGGGTGTCCCAAAATTACCTCCGGAGCCGAAAATGGGAGGTTCCTGAGATCATTCCAAGCGACATTTTCTTTTGAAAAAATGTTGTCCGCGGCTTCGTTAACGAGTTATTAACGAAAAACACGGACCAATCAGAGCGCGAGCTAGACGCGTGCAGGCCGTGGCACGCCGCGATATCGCAACGAACAAAAGTTTCTCGATGATGTGAGTCCTCGCCAATTTCGATAAGCTTTGGATATGTTGTCAATGCCATGATTCTGAACAACATTTCCCTTTACAGTTTCTGTCGATCGGCTTTAGTTTACGATATTATTGTAAAAACTTGTAATTGTAAATCGATCGATGTACTATTTCCTATCCGATTTCGATAAGCTTTGGATATGTTGTCAATGCCATGATTCTGAACAACATTTCCATTTACAGTTTCTGTCGATCGACTTTAGTTTACGATATTATTGTAAAAATTTGTATTTGTAAATCGATCGATGTACATACTATCTCTTCGCCGATTTCGATGAGCTTCATTTCAAAGGAAAAAGATATTTAAAACATCGAATTTATAACATATTTTAGTCATCGAAATCGGTGAGGACCCACATCATCGGCAACTTTACCCGAACGATAGAAGAAGTAGGAACTGATTGTATTAAAAACTCACTTATTCAGCCGTAAATCCATTTGGTTGTTACACCAGTGAAACCGGGAAGACCACACCTTCACACAATTACTGAACACTACACGTAGCACACTTTCGAATTCGTGGTTATAGCGAACGAGAAGAAATTAGAGATACTCCGACGCGGAAAGATGGCCGTGCTCTTCGCGATTGCGCGGGAAACTGTGCTCTCCCAGCCCAGCCTATGGTGCTAGATGGGTTATGTTTTTAACTGTTTTTTCGCGCAGCGCCTCTAGCGGCTGTACGAAAAATGTTGGGCACAATCGAAGCACTGCCTAGACGCGAGTTGCCACAGTCGGCCAATAGCAGCCAATAGACAGTTGGCGCGCCGCACCGTAGCCGACTGTGGCAACTCGCGTCTAGGTCGCGCTCTGATTGGTCCGTGTTTTTCGTTAATAATTCCTAAACAAAGCCGCGTATACCATTTTCGCAAAGGAAAATGTTACTTCAAATGACCTCAGGAACCTCCCATTTCCGGGTGTTGAAGGAATTTTGGAAAACCCTGTATAATACACCGTGAGTGGGGCGAATGGGAGACACGTTGCGCGTGCGCGATGGGGACGCAACAATGACTGACATTTCGCAGGTTTTAGGTTATTGCCGCGTATCGTATCGTACCTATTATGTATATGTACCTACTTAATGAAATGAATCATATGGATCGTTCTCATTTTCTTCTACACGATAAATTGGCAAATTATGTTTCATTTGCAACGTCACATGTTAAAGAAATAATCAATAATTACATGGTATGTGAAATAAGTAAATGGGTGAATTTTACGTGGCAATAACCTAAAACCTACAAAATGTCATGACATTGTTGCGTCCCCATCGCGCACGCGCAACCTGTCTCCCATTCGCCCCACTCAATTCTCGGTTAGATGGCGATGGAATAGGATAGTGAAAGGGGAAAAGGAGGAGAGTATTTCCGAGAATTTGGACATAGTTTTATACCCCATCTGGCACCATAGGCTGGGCTGGGAGAGCACAGTTTCGCGCGGAATCGCGAAGACCATGGCTCTCTTTCCGCGTCGGAGTATCTCTAATTTCTTCTCGTTCGCTATAACCACGAATTCGAGAAGTGTGCTACGTGTAGTGTTCAGTAATTGTGTGAAAGTGTGGTGTTTCCTGTTTCACTGGTGTAACAAGCAAATGGATTTACGGCTGAATAAGTGAGTTTTTAATTGAATCAGTGTCTGCTTCTTCTCTCGTTCGGGTAAAGTTGCCGATGATGTGGGCCCACGCCGATTTCGACGACCTTGACATATCTTATACATTCGATGTTTTAAATATCTTTTTCCTTTGAAATAAAGCTCATCGGAATCGAATAGGAAATAGTACATGATCGATTTTCAACTACATACAAGTTTTTACAATAATATCGTAAACTAAAGACGATCGACAGAAACTGTAAAGGGAAATGTTGTTCAGAATCATGGCATTGACAACATATCCAAAGCTTATCGAAATTGGCGAGGACTCACATCATCGAGAAACTTTTGTTCGTTGCGATATCGCGGCGTGCCACGGCCTGCACGCGTCTATACTCGTTAACGAAGCCGCGGACGACATTTTTTCTAAGGAAAATGTCGCTTGAAATGATCTCAGGAACCTCCCATTTTCGACTCCGGAGGTAATTTTGAGACACCATGTACATTTTCTTGTAAGATGCCGCAAGAATCATTTCCACCTCCGTCTTTGTTCAGGAATTATTATTATTTAAAGTGTCAAAAACGATTATTTTTACAATGAACCATTATAGATTATTGTTTATTTTAAAAGTCAAAATGATTTTTCAGGTAATACCGATAATAAGACAAAAAATGTTTTAAACAGAAGTTAGTCAACATTTAGCGATCTACAAATTTTATTCTATAAAAAATCAAGGTCACTTTTGATTTTTAAAAATTAATATATATTTTTGACTTCATAACATTGTAGCTGACGTCAAAAGAAATAGTGCTAAAATCCTAATGAACTGTTAAATCGGCCGCACGGACCACTGGGCACTGTGGCCTTTTTCGGTATCGCGGAATTCAATTCCTTTATTAACTAGTATTTTGCCATTCCCGGAGAAAATGTATGTCGAGGAATTTTTAAGATGTCTCGAAAATTACACGGGAGTTACAAAAGTTTGAAGCCGAGCTGACGCGTCGCGTCGGTTGAAAACTGTGCTGGTGTCAAAGTTTAAGGAACACCACTTTCAGTTTTAAAAATTATGAAACTCGGTTACGGGAGAGCTTATAAACTCTGCGAAACATTTTCAAAATAATCAAGTCGGTGCTCGTTTTCTATCGAACAGAGTTTCGGCAGTAGCGATCGTTGTCTCATCTCTTCCTTAACCAAAACAATGTCAACGCTAGCTGGGATCAGCAATTTTGTATTCACCGATCAGGGTATATGAATGGGATGAGACTTTATGATCGATATATGGAATTGATGTGGCATACGCGAATTGTAATGAGAACGAAAGTTTTACGCAGTGATGGAAGCAGTAGTTAGATATGGTAATTGAGACTTCCACGACCCGCGTTCCTGTTAACTGAGGGTTCTGTGGGTAAGCCGCGCCTGTTAGGAAAATGTCCCCCGTGTCACGTTTAGTTGCAGCTGGCGTCAGCCCTGGGCTGTTGACATGCTGACATTGAGTGACACTGTGAATGTTAACACTTAGCACCCCATAATAAAGCAGCAGCATTCTATCCATACATAGCATCAACAATTTTCCAGTTTTTACTACGTTTTTATTAGCTCGCTTTCTCTTCTGTCTGTGTCTCTCTTTGTTCGGTCCAAATTTTACAATTGATTTTCCAGTTTTTACTACGTTTTTATTAGCTCGCTTTCTCTTCTGTCTGTCTCTCTCTTTGTTCGGTCCAAATTTTACAATTGATTTTAAACTACCTTCTCAATAAGCTAGAGTCTTGATATTTTAAACATAGCTCAGTACTAGATAACAAAGCACTATTTAAAAAAAATGTTTAAAAGCCTATGCGTTTAGGAGATATAAATTATTAAAAATGTAACCGTTACATCTCCCAGCGCGACATTCGGTAGTACCCACTCGGTTCCCACTCTGACTCATCCCTACTCCACTGACCCGCTTCACCGAAGGAGCTCGATGTGCGTTCAAGCTCCGTGCGGTGTTTACAAAATTACTGCGATTTATTATACTATAATGTTTGTTTACCAAGCGAAAGAACAGTAACACCGAAATTCTCCGTGGAACCCTTATCTTTGATATTTTACCACGGCGTTTGTTTTCGATATGACGCGTCTCAATACCGTCTGAAATTTACTATTTACATGTCTCTGTTATGATCTCACCAAAATGTTCAAAATCGATTGTAAAATTTCACACATACAAGACTAAAAAGCAGAAAACAATTATTTAAATAAAAATAAATTTTTTTAAAATACCAAGTTTTTTAAACGGACTAAAAAGTATAAAATAAATTTTTTAAAAACAAATTAAAAATTTGCTACTCTCTACACTCTGTACTATGTGTTATTTTGCGCCCCACGTTTTTCGTTTTAAATCTTACAAGTATTTTCATAGCTATTAAAAATTCACAATCACAAATTTTCAGGACTATCTGTACAGGGTTAGGAATCGGTATGAGGCTAGAAAAAATTATTTTATACTTTTTAGTCCGGTTTTTAAACGTGGTGCTCTTTAAAAATTTATTTTATACTTTTTAGTCCATTTTAATTTATACGTAATCGGATTGTATAACATTCTACAAATTTTCGCTTCCGTAGAGGAATTTAATGAAACAAACTTTAGATATAATTTTAGTTTCAGTTAAGTATGAATGAAATAAAACAGTATTATTATTGTAAATAAATCCGTAATCTCAATTAGTAACTACGGTGAAACATTTAATGATAGAGCTGCGAAAATTCATACGCTTTCGTAATAGAATAAAACAAATGAGATTCAGGTGAAATAGAAAATACACATTTTAAGCTAAGACAAGATACAACAAAGTATACTATTATTTAACAAAATTCCCTATTTAACCAAGTAATGCTGGTGGAAGACCTCGAGAAGATTACGTAAGGTTTTTTTTCGACAAGACAATCCCTGGGGTTATTCTACTGGGCTGATTAAAGGCCATTCCTATTCTACTGATCTGTACGGGTCAGACAATTCTACTTTTACTGCCGAATCGGGGATGATTTTATACTTGAACCCGTTCCGTGCGTAATCACCAAAATCAATACTATTCTCTATGCTAATCAGCCGAACCTTTTATTCATTTCGTAAATAACAATTGGAATTTCTCTTAAATTATTAATCTTCTATCAGTATTAACTGATCGAACGTCGAGCTCGCTTTCAACTGTAATTACATGCTACGAAAGAGAAATTACTTGAACATTTTGTAAATGAATTTTCTTTGAGTTGATTTCATTTTTTAATTACTTCTATAAAATGTGCAAGGTTTATCAGTGCCTAATAGACTTACAGGATCAATAAAACGTAAAAATTGTAAGGTTAACTTAGTGAACATTTTGTAAATGAATTTTCTTTGAGTTGATTTCATTTTTTAATTACTTCTATAAAATGTGCAAGGTTTATCAGTGCCTAATAGACTTACAGGATCAATAAAACGTAAAAATTGTAAGGTTAACTTAGTGAACATTTTGTAAATGAATTTTCTTTGAGTTGATTTCATTTTTTAATTACTTCTATAAAACGTGCAAGGTTTATCAGTGCCTAATAGACTTACAGGATAAATAAAACGTCAAAATTGTAAGGTTAACTTAGTTCTTCGCGGAAAGGACGTAGAAAAAATCGGTTTTTATTTTTTTTAACTACGGCGCACCAAAGCATAAAATCTGAAAAAATTCATGAACCATAACTATAACAATATATCGGTACTGGAAAAATATAAATGTTGTCACTGTAGAACTTCTTGATCATCTTGAGGTTTTCGATTTTTTACACAAGCAGAATTTTCAATTTAAAAATCTGAAACCAATTGTAGAATATGTATTTGGGTCCTCGTCAAATTTTTCTCAGAACTTCTAAACATCATTAACTAGGAAAGTATGTGCCAGTATTCTTGAAGAGATTGAACTGTTTTAATGTTTCTACTGTTTAAAATTACGTTTGCCCATTTTTATCGTAAATGCATGAGATCCGCAGTTTAGAAATTACTAAATATTATACGAACCAGTATGATTGAGAAAATGTCTGGGACATGTCTTTCTGTATGGATGCATCTTGTTCAATTTCTTACAGCTTGACTTGCTGTAGAATCGTGTGTCAAATAGCGTATTCGTCGTAAAAATTGACCCGTATCCTTCTGTCCGTGCGCCGGAAATTGGTAGTCGTATAAAAAGATAGTGGCTGGGGCCGTAAAAATGCAGCCCGGCGACGTAATAGGATGTCGAAATACTGGACGGCTCCTCATCGTGTCATCTTTTTCCAGGGAATAACTCGGAGTCCGATCGTCGGAAAGCTTCGTGAAAAAAATTTTCCGATTGCCTCGTTTTTACTTCGTGGTCACAGATCAAGTTCTATTCGACGCGTTGTTAATAATCTGGCGTATCGATCGACAGCGGCCGCCGATGGCGTAAGGCTCAATTTCGGTCTCCATAAATTATTCATTGTTCCCGGTACATAGTGTGCGTGTAAGTAATATGTATGCGGAATACAATATAGAGAGGTAATTGGTACGCCATCGAGTGTGCATCCTTCGATGCATCGATTAAAATCGTAAATCTGCTACTCTGGATCGTGACGAACTTTCATTTCCCGTGACGACGACGTAAATTTCATCGATCGGAACGAAGAATGGTCTCTCCAATTACAGAAGTTTTGTAAATCGTCACGTATAAATTGACCGGTGTCGTAAAATGATAACTAGATTGCGGATTCTATGCATTTACAATACAAATGAGTGGAGGTAGTAAACAGTAAAAAATTATTCTGCTGTATAATAGTTTAGTACTCATAAACCGAATTGACCAATTTCGATCAAGTTTTCAGCATGTATATTATTTATATGAATCTAGAGGACATGTTTTTCAAACTTTCGTTACCCGTAAAATTCATTCATTGTGATTCAGATTGAACACAAGTTTTTAAACATTTTTATTAGCTGTCATCTAGTAAACTTGTTCACTTAGCTTAGAAAACCTGAAGTGGTCAATTTACAAAAAGGTTCTGGCGTGCCACCAATTATGAGACAGCCTGTACGTCGAATTTTGACATTGAATGATGTCGACAAAGAACAAGACGATTGCAGTCTGGAGCAAGGAATAAATCCACGATTGCTCAACAAGTTTCCGCAGTCCTTCAGTCAAGTCGAAGCCTAAATCGAATTTCACGGATGAAACTCCATCGGTGAAAGAGTATAGGTAGCTCGGTGTCTTGGGAGCGGAATAAGGGCTGAGAAATGACGAACAATAACCCCTGTAGGCAAAGGGTGGAAAAAAGAAGAGAAGCGAAGTTTTAATATCCTGAAGTAGTAATAAAAATAAACGGCGTGTCTAGCGCAAGCAGGCCGTAACCACGTATTATTCATCTGCATAGCGCACGGTACACAGGGTTAGATCCATTGAGCTATTCCATGGGTAGCGCCATACGTTCCCGAGGAACGGATTTAAGGTTTCCTCCGCAAGGAAGATGGCGCTCTCGGATGCTTCTATCGATGAGAGAAGGCAACGGCGTGCCGGAATGAAGGGAACAAAGAAAGAGCGCGCTCCTCGTTTCACCGGTCTGGAGTAGCAATAAGAAAGGTAGAAGCGGATGAGACCGCGGTGGTAAAAGCAGCCTGGTGAAAGCAGAGCCCCAGCAGAGCTCGTCCACGTATAACGAAACGACAACGGTTCTCGATTATCCCTGGGAGAAACGGCGGCCCCTTCCATATGCGCGAGACGTACGATTTTTCGGAGACGTGACCCCACCCATCCGGATGAGGCCTCTTTTCTGGCAACGGAAGAGGCTGGCTGGCTTTATTGAGGTCGCGGGGAACGAAGTTCCAGGCGACCAGACGGGCCAAAAAGACACCGACCGGCGAAAATGAAAGAGAAACGAACGGAAGTGTCGCACGCTCCACAAACAGATCAATCGACCGGCTCTCCTCCCAGCCGGCTAAATCTGCTTTTTTCCTTTGGACCCCTTGCAGTCTTTCTTCTTCCGTTTCTTCGCTTTCGTTTTGCGACGGCCTTCGCCGGGAAATGGCACCGATCGCGACTCAGCCCAAATCTATTAGGAATTTGCACCGGGCAAATCAATTCGTATTTGACCCGAAAAGTTGGAAGAAAATCGATTTCAAAATGTTCCTTAAGTTGTACAATTCTTGCTGTTCGACGTAGTTTTGTTTTTCGACAAAAAATAAAAATCATTTTGACTCTTTAAAGTTAATTTGATTTTTTTGACTTGATGTTATAGCTGACGTTAAGACGAATTCGACGACCTACTATGTTATAATCTTGAGCTCGTAAATAACGCTAAAATAGTTTTCTCACATCCCGCATGGAACATTTGCAAAATTCTTTTGCTGTACATGTTGCACTGAAAACATGCAGGAAATATTTTATGTACGCAGAGTGAAACTTGAAGTAGATTTTTCTACGTAGGGTGGAGCATTTAAATGGAAATCGTATGACCTACAAAAAAATGTATAAAAAAACTGTTTGAAAACCACAGTTATATTAAAATGCACTAAAAAAGAGAAAATAATTTTTGTTCCTGGTTCTTGCAAATATTTAATATTTTAAATAAAATCATGACATTAGTGACTATAAAAATAAAAGCGTGGAGCGCCCATGAACATTACGAGAATATAGTTTAGCGCTCCACGCTTTTATTTTTCTAGTCACTAATGTCATGATTTTATTTAAATTTATATAGCACGGCGAGTGTTGTTTCTGTCGGTTGTTTCCTAAATAAATGGAATTGTTGGGAATCATAGTGGTCGGTCGACACATGAATTCAATTCCGGCGCCAGGACAGGAAAACGAGAAAAAGATTTCGCGGAAATCGTAGAAAGAGATTTTTCCGCAAGAGATTGGTTGGATTCGCCGATGCGACAAGTAATATTTCAGACGTTCCTGCAATAGCCGGCGCGCGAAAGTAGCATAAGTTGGTCATCGTCAGACCTCGGTTAAAGCGGGGGATCATTCGGTTGAATCGGACTGTTTTGGGAGGGAGCACAGCTGGTCCCCAGCTGAAAGAAATAGTCGGTGGAAACGGAGGGGAACACGAGATTTAGAGAAAAACGAACCGTGGAGGGATTGACAAACAGATCAATCGCCTAAGGTTTTACGTATGCGATCCTCTTACCTAGCGATTTGTTCCGCTGGCTTCAGGAGGACGACGTCTACATTTGAATGTGATACTAAGCGATCGCACGTACCGTGGCATTTATCACCGGCGAAATCTGTCGTTCCTGCGAACGCCGTTATTTCGAGAGAAAGAGTGGATCAAACGGAAATGCTATCATCGTGGTAGCCGATAAAAAGTGTATTGTAATCATACGTTATCATCTATAAAATAATTTCGTTTTTCGCGCAGAGATGGCTTTGCTTCCATTTGTTCTTCGTTTCACGAACTGAATCTGTCCCTCCTTGCCAAATCGACACAGTGACAAAAGATCGATGAAACAACAAGTCAAACAGTTATTTTTCAATGTTTTTTTTTATCACCGCAACGGTTAAAAAATGCAGTGTCCGAAAGAAAACGTTGTGTTCTGTTTACGGAGACAATATACCATCGAATTACCATTTCTTTCGCTTTTTTCAATATTCTTTAAGCGGTGCAGATTTCATTTCAAATAAAGTCGTAATAAGTCATATCACTTAATGTTTGCTAATAAAAAGCAGAAATTCTACGAGCATGGTATCCTCAAGTTACTTGAAACAATCGTAAAAGATCATAGAACAAAATGTTATAAAACTTATTCTAAATAGTAAAAAATTCGCTTTCATTTTCCGAATTTGTGTGTGTGTGTGTGTGTGTGTGATCTCATATGACATTTATCAAAGACAAGTCGTAAAGAACTTTTCTATGGGAAGACATTATTGAATTATAAAAATTCTGATGAGAGTTACGTTTCAATAATACATACCACTTCGCAGGAAGAAAGTTTTGTCGAACATTTTAAAGGCTCAATAATTTCAAAGACATTCTGGAGCTATCAGATTCACACAGCTTCTTCCCGAAGAAGCGGGAGATATATTCCTCTGGCAATAGGCAAGCTTTCGACAAGCTGCTGCATAAATGCCCCCACTCTAAAAGGCTGTCACATTGTGACATCTGTCAGATTTCATTTCCAGACTCCTCCTGTGAGCCTAAGAGCGAGAATCTCGACAAAGAAGTCGAGGACTGTAAAAAAAAAACCGTTCGAGACATCCATGTGAAACATTTTAAGCGAAATACGTTTATTTACTGGCCTCATCTGTATCGATCTAGCGCCGATATTGCGAGCATATGTAGTTTGAAATTACGTAAGCTTGGTCAAATACGTATTACCGAGTCGGTTAATATTTACCGCAGCATAATATGAACGGCAAATAATCAATTACATGTATTTATCTCGGTTACTGGCGTAACATGAAATTTTTATAAAAATCGTGTTCCCGTTAAAGATATGACTATTGATGCTGTTATAAAAATAAACATTGTCTATACCAATTGCATGAAACTAGTGCGAAACAGAAGTTTCTTTCCGTTTTTTAATAACGTCGAAAAGCAGAAACCAATACGATAATCACACCTCTAGTTCCCTTTCGAATTCTTTAATGGAAGTTACAATTTGGAGGATTTGCTCGAGTCTATAAATAACATTTAAATTGTAAATGCGATTCCTTGTTTGCGCCAACAACAAACTTTCGAATTCCGATATTTGCAAATTTTTTGTATCGTTAAACGAACAGGAGAATTTGTTTACTAGGACACGCTACGCTTACCCTGAAAATGTTTTCCCATTAATAATGTATGGGGGAGACCAGCGCGGAGCGTAAAATTCGTGTATTTAAAATGAAACATAACGTTTTGCAACGTATCTGAGGCCAGAAATATTTTCATGCACGAACCGTGACATCGAATCCCGTTCGAACGTGTCAAACGCAGAAAAAAAATTTTTAACTGGAAACAGGATTGATAGTAAAAGTTGCCGGAGCCCACACACCGACACCGGGTGCACATTAAAATTGATCTTTTTTTTTTTATTTCACATCTCTACCATCACTTCGTCGAACACGTCTCTTCGATAAATGTTCGAACAGCGTCGAAAAAAATGCAAATTACACCTGGCTCTCTTCCTGCCCAATATTTTTTTACACGATTTTTTTAACACGTTTTGCTCAGAGTTACAAAACTTTTTTTTTCAACACATCTCATTCGCGGTTTGGCGATTTTTTCACGCGGATAAAACTGATTTCGCTCCAGCAGGAAGAAAATCAACACGCTGTGCACTATAATAAAAACACGACGGTGATTAAATTGTCGAGTTTTAGGAAGTTTTTGCTTCTTTTCATTTACTTTAACACATTAATGCTTACGTACTTGTGTATTTTATAATACCATGTTGCAGAATTATGATTAACTCCAAATTAATTTCAACTATCGCGAACCATTTTAGAAAATGAATGAAAGCTTTTTACCGAACTTATCAATGCCTGGGAATTTATTTTGTATTTTACACAATACATTTCCAAAATTTTTGTTGCGAAATAAAAACATCGTTGATCTTCACGCAGTAATTCTGAAACAGCCAAAATTGCAAAAGGTATTTTGCACGCACGTTGATATAGTGGCATTGATAACAGCCTCTGCTTTCATTTTCTCTCAGTTAATTGGTTTGGTTTTTAAGCGTTCGGAATTAAATAAATGCGAATGTTTTTATCGAAGAATGGAATGGAGGTATTTCAGTAATCCGATCGATTTTATATGTTTATATTCGTTCTAAAAGTCATGCAATACTGTGTATTTTGTAGTCGTATTTAGTTTTATTTATTTTATTTACTACCTCGAAAAGTATCCGATTTTGGACAGAATGACCCGTCAACAAAATTATTTACATTAGAAGCATAGCCTCGTTGAATAACATCCATTTATAATAGTAACAATAAAATAGATTTTTCCCAATGGAAGTTCCAATTCGGCGCACAGTGGAACGACGATTTTGAAAAAAAATAGAGCGAAATATAAGCGAAAGCATAAAATCTATTTCCCCCGACCAGTACCCGGCGTGCGAAGGAGAAAGATTGAGGAGAGAGAGAGAGGGAAAGGAACAATGTAATTAAGCGCTTTCGGACACGAACAATTAGGTGGAAAAAGAACGAGCACGATTCGGTGCGCGAAGGGATGGGCTCGGGCATAAAAAAGCACGCGAAAAGTCGACGGAAAAAAGACTTCCGGGGATGCAGAAGGCATTATATAAATTCAGAGCGACCGGGCGTCGTGGGATGGACGCGTCCCATCCCTAATGGGTCCAACCATTATGACAATTGCATCCGACGCGGATATATATATGTATATATAAAACTAAAGAAAAAACACCGGAAGCAAGACACGGTCGGGGCAACGATATGCTCCCATTTTTTGGAGCGCGAAGGAACGGGTCGGTGCGAGGACAACAGCAGATATCCGGCCAACTAAAATGTCTCCGCTTAAAAGTTGCAATTGAACTCCGACGATCCGAGGTTGCGGGCATTATCTCGTCGCAAGCATGCAATTAAAACATAAAGACTTGCAGCCCGATCGAAAATACCGAAACTCGGCCGAGGTCGATATCGTATATCAATATTGCGATTTCCAAGTGTCACGAGAAATAGAAAAAACGCCCCGGGAACAAATAAATAAAAACAACGGAGAAACTACGAAAGGGGAGAAAGGGTAAAGAGAAATAGAAAATTACTTTTTCATGTAGTATCGCGCGGTGTGTTCTTCCCTCTTTCGAATTGATTTATACATCGGGTCGTTGGCATTTGCATGCCCTTGGTAGGTTGGGGGTTCGGCAAAAAATACTGAGAGAGATCCCGATTCGTAAATATCGCGTTGCCGACTGGAAAAATATTTGTTTTGCCGTTCCAGCGACGTACCCCTTCGACCGCGACGCGGCGCGGCGCGGCGCGTCGTTCCACCTTCCTCGAGGACTCCTCTTAAATTTGCTCACAGTTATGCCGGATCGTTCGCTGGCGAACGCAACAGTTCCAGGTACCAGCGATAAAGCTGTGATTCACGTTTCGTGCCTGGTCTCGCCCCATTCGCTCACCCCTTTTCTTGCTTCTTTTTCTCTCTCTCTCTCTCTCTCTCTCCCTCTTTCTTCATTTCTCTTTCCTTCTCTTTCCTCAATCATCGTAGCGCACTTTGCCTATCGATGGGCGTCGAACTACGCCCCCGCACTCGCTCCATAACTTTCCCGTAATGTCTGCACGCTCGCGCGAGGCACCCGCCCGATTAAATCGCATACTGATATCGGCAGACCAGGAAATTTACAGCGAATGCGCTGCGACGTCGCTCCCCGTGTCCCGCGAATTTTAATTGGATGTCTCTGCTGCGACACGCCACCTACGGATGTCTCTGTCTGAGAATTACAATGCCTCGTTGCTGTTCCGTTCTGATTTCGTGCTGTTTTTCGAATGGAGGTTACGGCTTTTGGCATTACCGCGAGGTCTTGTTCATCCGAACGCATTGTTGAATAAAGTAGTCAAGTAATGAATTCTGACAATAATAATTTACGATAGCCGATATTGCTTAAAGTTCACCTGAGGGAACCAACAATTTTGAGCTTTGTATTCATGTAATCCTATAAATTTTGAAAATGCCGAAAATTCATGTTTTAACCTGAGGAATCCACTGGTTCAAAAGTTATGCGTGCTTAAGGTTCAGCGATTATTGAAATGTTACACTCCCACTACAACAGCAGATATATTGCAAAATGTGTAATCTGTATTTTTTGTAGACTGGCCTTTATGTATGGTAAAATTTTAAATTTATAGTTCGTGTGGACTTCAATTAATTTGGTTTCGTTTCTGTTTTATTTTACCTCGTTCCTGTTTTTCCAAACATCGGCGGTTCGTATAAATTCTCGTTGGTACTAATACATGTGCTTTCCTCTATTTTCAGAGTGTGACTGGTTGTACGAAGACACCGAGTGCCACGACGGATGTGTGCTAGCCAGTCCCGGACATCCTGGCCTATATCCTCCCAACAGCCGATGCCTGTACTTAATTACTTCCAGCCCGCGAATGTCCATCGCAATTAACTTCACCGGCGTGCTTCTCCCTGCCAAGTAAGTAATCCATGCGACAAATACGTTTCCGAGTGGAAATTGTCTGATTAAATTCTTCTTTCTCGGGCTATGAATTTCCATTACACAATAGTTCAACTGTGTCAAAAAAATGCTCGCATAATTTGCGAACACATGTTATCATAATGAATAAAAATATATATTAATATATATTAACATATACATATAATGTCTATTGTTATATCATAGTGGTTGACACGGTTAAATAAACAATATTGAGTTTCTGTAACGATGAGGTTAATATATTCGTAACTTATGTATGACTACTATTTACATTGCTTTATCTTATAGCTACCTGTAACAAAGAGAAACGACATTAAAGTTTATTCTATCCTTGATGTCAATTCCCTTGTTTAGTTTTATTAATCTTATTCGCCTTTTTTATTTTATATGGTACGATTGATCGCGTGTTGTAGATATCAACTTGTATCCCTCTCATTGGCCGCCTTCGTCAGTCAGCGGCAAATTCAAATTAAAGAAAGCACTTACGCACTTTCTTTACATACATATATTGATTAATATGTATAATTAATATATATTAACATATATACATATAATTAATACATATAATGAATATATATATATATATATTCCAGTTAGTTTTAGAAAGTAATGTAAAATATAGTTTCAAGCATACAAAATGAATCACATAAAAGCTTGCCACTTTTAGCCATTTTTTTACAAACTTTCTCAAAGTTTAGAAAGCCTGTATTTCATGTTTTACATTGAACATTGACACAAATTTTAAAAAGCCTTTATTTCATGTTTTACATTGAACATTGACACAAATTTTAAAAAGCCTTTATTTCATGTTTTACATTGAACATTGACACAAATTTTAAAAAGCCTTTATTTCATGTTTTACCATTGAACATTGACACAAATTTTAAAAAGCCTTTATTTCATGTTTTACATTGAAAATTGACACAAATTTTAAAAAGCCTTTATTTCATGTTTTACATTGAACATTGACACAAATTTTAAAAAGCATTTCATTGATGTTTTACAGTGAATATTAAGACAAATTAATTTTATCCTGAATTATAGAATTTTGTCTTCTAAAATGAATATCTTCGATTTTGAAGATTCGTAGTCGTCGTTGTAGAAAAAGAATTTTTTCAGAATCTTAAACTTGAACAAATTATTTTTGGTTAGTTTTTCGTGGTTTCTAGACCGCTGCACTACGCGGCGTATACTATCGAGGCAGTCGCCATACAGTACTCGCAACAGAAGTGTGAAAACGCCGGTGGGTGGCGCAGATAAAGATACGCGTCTCGTTCACGATAATTTCCATAAATAGCGTTTCCAGTCGGCGACAGAGATTTCTGGCGCCCGACACGTCCGCAAATATTTAAATAACGCTTCCGTCTCTCGGGGGATGAAAGTATCGTCGCGACTTCGCCGAGCTCGTTCCGTGGTCGGTACGCGCGGCTAAGAGTCTGCCTTCCGCGACGGTAAATTGTACATTTTAATGTCACGACGCCGCGCGCCGCGCCGTGCGGGAAAACCAATTTCGCCGGATGCATCGCCGGTCTGCGGTAGAAGTTCTTCTCGCGGCGCCGAAAGTGTTTCTCGCGAGAATCCGGTACACACAGAAATGTCACGAGCCAATACGTTTTCGTTCGTTTCGAGCCACGGAACTCCTTTGTGCGAGTCTGGAGAATGCGTGATACGATGCAGCTCTGATAATGCGCATCCTCGATACTCGAATCGTGCTGCTCTTCGAAGGAATATATCTATGCACTTCTCTCACATTGGACGAAATTTCTATTGATAAAAATGTGAATAAGAAAATGTGTAATAAAGTAATTTATATTGAAATTTATTATAAGGGATTATTTTGAAGGTTGGGACAGAGCTTTTTCCACATTAACGCACTGGAAACACCAATGTCATGGTTGTCAACTTTATTTCTTTTTATAAACTAAGTTTTCATGAGCATTAGAACTATTAGAAGCAACAAGTCGTGTTCAGCTGTGCCAAGCAAAGGCTAAAAATATGTCCCAAAGTTTTATTGTGTTTCTTATCGATTCATTTTCAACCGAAAATTTTTCGACCCTGTTTGCTAAATATATCCAATAATCCAATTTAATAATTTGAAATTTAATGTAGTTCAAACGTGCAAAAAGAATTTTGTGCACATATAGCGATGTGAATTTGTTTTTTTTTTGTGTTTTGAAATGGCGTTTTTTGTAGAGGTTGGGACACTCGTGCCGTATATGTTGGGATACGAACTTTTCTCTCCTTTGCTTTGCATATACAGGGTGTCCCAAAATTCCTTCAATAGCCGGAAATGGGAGGTTCCTCAGATCATTTGAAGCAACATTTTCCTTTGCAAAAATGTTATCCGCGACTTTGTTTAGGAGTTATTAACGAAAACCACGGACCAATCAGAGCGCGACCTAGACGCGAGTTGGCACAGTCGGCCAATGGACAGTTGGCGCGCCAAGCTGATTTTGCCAACTCGCGTATAGGTCGCGCTACGATTGGTCCGTGTTTTTCGTTAATAACTCCTAAACAAAGCCGCGGATAACATTTTTGCTAAGGAAAATGTCGCTTCAAATGACGTCACGAACCTGCTTTTCCGGCTGTTGAAGGAATTTTGGGACACCCTGTAGACGTCATTTTGATGGATGGGAACCATGTTTTAAGTGTTTTTATGTAAAATAATCAAATTGTTAAGGCAAGGACTGTGTCGTACTTAATTGATGACACAACCAATATGGCTTGGTGAAATGGATTAATATTTCTTCTTAAATCATTGCATTCTTATAGAAATCTAGGCGACTGTATTTTGCAGCAGCAACTTATTTGCAACTCCTCGAGAGTTTTTCTCCTCTGGCTCGTCGTTAGCGGGAACTTCGAAACTCGGCCCCCGCTGATTTTACGCGCGAGTTCCGGAACTAATTTGAAAGTCGAAAGGCGCAACTGCTCTCGCGCAGATATATTGTTAATGCGATCCTGTTTCGATTGTCCGTGCCGTACTCACCGGCGCGGCGCGGCGCGGTGGGCACATATCGCGTAGAACTTGCCGCATAGCTCTCGCTTGATCTGTTCGACGAAACTAGGTAAACCAAATTCCAGTACTCTGAAAGTCAATTGACACGATTCAACGGATTCCCCGCAGTGTTTCCGGAAGGTATTCTAACTCGTCGAAATTTGACACCAAGAATCCAGTATACTTTGGTTTCGCGTCCCTGCGGTGGAACTTATCAAACTCAATATTAGCAATGGAAACGTTCGGAGCCGACTGCCGAGCGGATTAATTTCAGAGACGTCGTTTAATCCCTCGCATATACAGTGACTCCCACTAATATTCGGACACTCTTAAAAACACCATAACTTTCTAAATATTCGACTATACGATTTGAACTTTTTTGGGAAGCTAGAGCAATTAGTTTACTACAGGACGCGAAAAGAAATTTTGTCCAAAAATTGCATTTGGTCGGAATTGTCGAGAAAATACTAAAAGTTGCATTGTTAAACTTTTTCATGCGGACCTATATTGAAATTTTAAAAAATACGTTTTGTAGATCTGTGTCAATCGTATGCACTGTGAAAGTTTCATAGAAATCGGTTGATTCGAAAGATGTAAGAATCCTTACAACTGCTGCAGTTGGAGGCCGAAAATCGTGAAAAACTGCAATTTTTGTAGCTCATAGCAACGTCGACCGATTTTGATAAAATTTTCAGAATAAGTTTAGTTGATGCAGATCTACGAAACGTGTTCTCTAAATTTTCCATATAAGCCCACAGAAAAAAGTTGAAAAATACAACTTTTAGTATGTTCTCATTAATTCCGACAACTTGCAGTTTCTTTCAAAAATTTTGGTCACATTGTGTGGCAAACCAATTGTTCTGACTTCTCCAAAAATGTCAAGTCGTATATTCGAATGTTAAAAATGTTATGGTGTTTTCAAGAGTGTCCGAATATTAGTAGGGAATCATTGTAGTTGCAATCTGAGACTGTTACATAAAATACAGGCGGTAATCAACGGAACGATCAACAAACAATGAGCGAATAAAGATGAAAATACTTTAACGAGGATGAACCCCTTGTCTTCAAATAACGTCTCCTGAGTAGACTGCAGATTTTATGCATTTATGGGAGAAAAGAGGAGATGCAATTCAAAACAATGGTAAGGTTGAAATGATTTAAGAATGCCAATCTATTGTTTCCAGCTTGTTAAAACGATTCAAGCAAGAATGAAATGTGGCTCCAGCCTTTTGCAATTGACCCAGACAATTTTGATTTTGCATAAAGATCCGCAGTCTACTCATGAGTTTCGAACAGCAAACTTGATTATTTTTAACATTCCACGATAAACTCATATTATAATAGCAATCTAATCATTCTACATTGTGTTTCGAGCGTCAGATGCATTATCCTTTTATTATTATAAATTGTAAGACGAGAGGTTAAAGGTTGTTTGAATATTAATGGTAGTCAGAGCGTATCTCAAGACTTTTGCGAGTGGGTTTACGGTTCGACAACGAGCACGAGAAGACACGGCTATCAATTACAATAGATAACAGTTTCTAGAACCAATCCCCATTAATTTCGGCGGATTCGCTGACGCTAGAACTATACATGATCCCGTGTACTGTCGATCTGGGTTAAGAAGCGGCGCTTACGTCGTTAATGAGGAGAGACTTGATACTCCAACACGACGGAGTAAGTAGGTCGTGATTTGATAGACTGCCGCTGACTTTTCACAGTCTGCGCGAAGATTTTGCGACTCCATCGAAATTCCCGTGCATACGCCCGGCTCGGCGCTAAAGGAGCTAAAGTTACTCGCCCAGTAAATTGTCGAAGTTCGAAAACAAGCGGTAACGAGAACCGAGAAACGACGACGCTTTATATCTATTCGGTGTGCTACGAAATACGAAACTAATTAGAGCACGCACCTTTCGAGAACAGTGGAGCGGGGCGATGAAGGAAGACAGAGAGATAGAGAGAGAGAGAGAGAGAGAGAGAGAGAGAGGGAGAGAGAATAAAGGAGTAAGGCCAAAGCACAGCGAATAAGGTGCACGGGTGCACACCGGATAGAACATATATGCATATTTCTGCGTTGCTATGCAAGTAACTGGCGCGTTAGTGGGCCGAACGAAGCAGCTGGCTCTCCGGTAGTTATAGACCGTTGTACTCCAAGTGGCTCGAATTCTCGTGCGAAGTTATATATTAATCGTTTTACACTTCGATGTCTCGGTAGTTGACTCGATATACGATTAATTCCTGGGAGTTGGTGTTTGCAAGACTTCCAGATTGTTTGAACACGCTTTGGGGGAAGAAAGCCGAATCGAGAAGTTTGTTTTCGATAGAAGTACTGCTATCTTCCTGCGGAAAAATTTCGATTTGATTAATGATAACAGTCTCAATTGATTAGCTCATATCGTGTTTTACTTCGTGTAAATAAAGGGTGTCTCAAAATGACCTGACATTTTAAATTGCGCGCTATTTCTTTTGTGTGGCGAACATAGAGGATGTACTAATCGTTGACAACTGGCATCAGGAAGTATTGAGGTTTAGGCATTGAGGATTACACGATCAAGCAACGCATAGAAATTGTGAGAATTCACTACATAAAATTGTGAAAATTTTGCAGAGACGGTCGTCACTGCAACCAGAGTTGGGCAAAAATCAAGTAATATTTAAAAATGACTAATAGTCTGATTGATTGTTAGTCAAAACTTAAAAAAAGTCAGTAACTTTTTGATTAGTTAGTCATAACTGCATGGCACTAGTTAGTCACAACTCTAGGTAATCGTTACTTATTGCTTATTAGTTATGATTAATCATTAGTTAGTTTAAATGATCAGTCATCAGTCACTATCGTGCGATTAACATACGTTAATATGTATACTTAACCTATATCGGAATTAGCAGTGACCAAACGTGTCATAATCTGTATTTTATATGTTTATAAACTAATAGGCTATTTTTTTGTTATTATTATGTCTTATTTTAACTTATAACCATTTTTAGTCATTAGTCATACTGAAATTCTGATTGCGTATTTAGTCATTAGTTATGTCATTATAGTCAGTAGTCAGTACTCATCCTTGATAAAAATTTAGTCATTATTCATTAGTCATTACGCTCAAGTATTTACTTAGTCATTAATTATTAGTCAGTTTTGTAGAGCTTATGAAGTTATTAGTCAATAATCATAATTGTGACTAGCGTTTGCCCAACTCTGACTGCAACCAATATGGCGGCGCCCTTACCAGTCAAAAATGCTCAACTTTAAGCGACTGTAGCTCCTCAACTATTGATCCTAGAGGATCAAAACTTCGATCTGCATGCGCGCCGGGTACAAATCTACTGGACTACATAGCATACACATAATTCGCAGGAGAAAGGTACTAATTTTGAATCCAGTAAAGTAAAGTTTTCCCTACAACTAAATTCGGGGGACCCGAAGGGAGCGAAGAAAATTTTCGATTTGCACGGGATCGAGTAATCGAGGGTCTACAATGTCAGGGGTTTGAATGCTCTGTGACCAAGATTAGCGGTTCCACAGTTGGCAGCGGTGACTGTGTAGAGGATATTCAACTCCAACGCAGCTAAATGTGAACATGTCAAAAAAGATACATTCGGTATTCGTCAGAGAAACCGCGTAATCCGTGCACAGTGAGCCGAAAGCGAGCACAAGGTATAGAATGGAAGGAATAATCACGATACAAGCGGGCGATGTAAGCGCAGCGACTAGGTTTTACGACACCGACTGCTCGAAAGCACTTCCATACGAGAAGCAGACGTCAAAAGTACACGGCGAGCACTTCCCTTCCCCTTTGAAACGCGAATATACGCGTTCGTTCTCGTCCATTCCGCGCGCCCTTTTGCTTTCGTCGGCTCGCGCGACGCTCCATTCTTCGCTGCGACGGACAAAGCTATTGAAACCGACGCGCGGCGCGGCGCGATGGATCAACGCGCGGGCGCGTGCGGTGGCGGCTCTGCTGCTGCTGCTGTAATCTGTCGAAGACTTCTCACGGAAATTTTGAATCCGATGAAGTGGCACGCCACCGTACTTCCCAGCTCAAAAGGATCTCTCCTCTCGACCCTGTCGAATGGCCCGCCTACAGTCCCATTGATCCCTTAAGCTCGTTTGCCTCGCGATCTCCGTTGTGATCCTTAATTACAGAGGACGCTAACTCCACGGATAAAGAACCGGTGAAAAAGTGCCTCTGATGCGCGAGTCCTTACCCCCTACGGCTTGTCTCTTTTCTCTTTTATCTCTCCCCTTTTTCTTTCTTCTACCGCTTGACTCATTTTACTCCGATGAATCCCGCAGCTAGCGTTGCTCGCTTAACGAGGATAAGGAGATTAATAATAATGCGTTACTACACTATTATTCTAGCGAAATCCAATGACATAAGAGAGTGGATAGAGAAAAATCACACTTTCACCCAGCCATGGCTTCTGCGACGGACACTTTTCATTTTTCTATATTTCGGAAATGGTGGATTTTCGAGGAATAGAAATTCCATACCAATGAATTCGGTAATTATGGAGAAGAGGGTACACCTCACCGATTTTGATCAAACTCAAATATGCATGTTGTAGTAGAACTCATAATAGTAAGCAAGTTTTTCCTGTACGTGTTACCGCCGCTCGGTCTTTGTTTTCGAGATATTTATAAAAATAGTTTTCGTGCATTTTCGTTTGGTCGAGTTACGTCTGGCTTAGGTTTGGGTTTATTTCCGTCGTATCATGGTAGAATCCTTTTGCATGCCTCACATTTCAGTTTGTAAACACGGAGAGGCAAAAAACATAACTTACAATTACCTTAGCTATTCCAGACCGTATACTTCAGTAAATGACACACCTCTGTTCAGTCCATTTAGCAAGGAGAGTATACATTACACAATGAAGGGTGCAATATAATTGTAAGTTGTATTTTTTGTCTGTCCGTGTTTACAAACTGAAACGCGAAACACCTAAAGGCATTGTGCCATGTGATACGACAAAATAAAACCGAGACCCAACTCAAACCAAACGAAAGAGCACGAAAACTATTTTGATGAATATCTCGAAAACAAAGACTAAACTGCGGCAACATATATGTATAGTAAAAAGTTGTTCAGAATTATGACCTTGACAATATACTTCAAGGCTATCAAGATCGGTGATTTGTGCAATTTTCTGTACAATTACCAAATTGCGTAAGGATACATTCAAATGTTTGTGTTTTAGCTATTCATTTCTGCCATGATAAATTGCTTCGTTAACCTTCACTCTGCCTGCATATAATTGAATCATTTCAATTTCTTCATGTATGAAATATGTTATAGATACATATAGATATTCCTAAGAGAACTTTTTTTACAAATTTTCCATCTGGCAACTTTTCATGTAACAGTGAGGGACGAAAATCCTTAAATTCTTCTACATGCTTGCACATATTAATGTATCTTCTCTTCCCACCGACTGATTTCCAATGAACACTGTATTCCAATGAAATCATAATCAGCAACGTCTGTCATTTGGAAAATTTTCAATTTTGCACCGCCTCCAAAAAGATTGTTTTCCTCTCGGCATTCTCATACACGTGAATCAAATTATAACAAACAGGATTTCCGTGAGTTCTAAAACTAATACTTTTAGAATATTCGCAGTTTTCCGTAGTTCTCTGCTCAGAATACAGAGAAACACTAAGTGACTTTATAGAAACTTCGCACTTGTGTTCTGCACCACACAGAAACAAATTTTAAAAAACGTACATAGTAAACATAGCGATCTAGAGTACGCAGTTCCTCTATCCGAGTGTCTACAAGGCAGAAGACCAGATACGATAAATCAACAAAAATGGTGATAGTTTTAAAATATCTATGAAAAAGAAGATGACTTTATAGAAATTTCGACCACTGTATTCTCTATCTAATCTCTTAGCGAAATCTATGGCAACATTGGGTCGAAACGATTCTCTATATTTTCTTTATTACGAGAGCTTAGATCAGGAGACCAAGGTGGTGGCCGAAGCTCTTTTGGATGGAGCACCCGGACGCTCTGAACCGTGGTAGGACAATACGTTCCACGTGTTGTAGCCATTTGAATTGCCTTTTTCCCCCCTTGGGCGGAATGTAAACCGGCACCCAGGTAACGACCGAGTAACTTGCTCGAACATCTCGTAAGGATCAGCCTTAAAGGATTCAAGGTGGGCAAACGTACGAGGCATCCAAGCCCTGTTCCCTGTTCCCTGTTCCGATTCATTATTCAGACCTTACTTTCACCCTTCCGTTTGAAAGACGGTGATCGTCGGCACAGTGCAGTGCGCCGCCCTGAATTCACGCGCTCGACCAGGGCTCGAAACGAACGGGTTGGCCGGGGTAAAACGAGCTACCACCCTCATCCATGCAAACGTCGAAATTATTCCAACTACATCGCGGGGAACTCTGAGGCAGCGATTTTTCCTTTTTTCTTTCTCCTACGCCCTTTTTTGCATTCAATTCGCTCACTCTTTCTTGGTTTCTCCGTTCGCATGCACGGCTCCCACGTATCCACGCCTTTTTCTACTCTTTATCCAGTTAATCGGCTGATTTTTTCATTCTCTATAACTCACGAGTTATTTCAAGTCGCCATGTTACTCACCTCGTACAGTCAACATCATTTTCTGCGATTGTTTCCCAACGTCCTGCACAAACTAGTGGATTTATGCGATGAACAGACTGCGGTTTTAAATGCAAAATAAATTCTGCATTAATTTCAAGATACACAACCTACATAAACATGTGTCTCTTTTTTCAATAATTTTATCGAGTTCGAAATTAAATGTATTGTATTGTATGAAATATATCAATTTCATATCCATAAAATGAAAACGATCATATAGAATGGAATTATTCTAGGTCGGAAGAGATGTTTAATTTTCGAGTTAAAATAGCTCCGACTGCAAAGGATTAAATGTTTTTGCTGTCACTTGATCTATTAATTTCTGCGATAAATCCAAAAAATCCGCAGTTTATATTTATCAATTTCTGTTCCGGCATTTTGAAACCTGAGAACGAATTAATGACAGGTAAACTCGTCTTTGGTTGGCACTTTGATAGTTCATCCGTAGGAATGATTTTTCGCGGCACGTACAATTGCCTACCCGGTGGTTTCCAAATTTTTATTTCGGTCGACAAGCGGCTGATACACGACCCACTATGAACGTCATTGATTTCAACCCGCGACATTCCGTGTCGCCTGGTTTCATTAAATCTGCCGGGCACCAATAACGTATCGCGCTCACCGTCCTAAACTCTTGTTTTATTAACGGTCCATCGATCTGTCAGCGAGTTCCAGCAATTCCACTTCCGACGTTCGCTTCGACGTGTCTCTCGATGAGTTACAGCCGTATATTTTTATGCCTCTGACTTGATCCCCAGTGGAGGATCTGAGTTTACTGTTTCGTTTTATGTTTACGTTTGTATGATCTTTCAATGCGATGCGTTCAAGCAATCTCATCGAACTAAAGTCACTTTTAAGATACGTGTGGGACGTTTATTATTACTGTTGGTTACAGAGTAAAAACGAATTGCATTGGCAGACTACAAAATAGATTTGTGACTCTTAAAAGCCCCTATGATTTTGTTTACCATGCTTTCAACTAAACATAAAAATTCGATGGAATGATTGTGCTCTGACTTGATTGCAATCACTACAAATCATACTCGAAAAAAATTGAATTTATAGACGGGAAGTATTGTTGGATATATAGTGGTAATTGGATATTGAAATTTTATTTCTGTATTATTTGTTCGTTTTCGTAAACTTTATTCTGGGAATTGTAATTAAATGGATGCCGTAAAATTTATGGAGTAAATATCGAATATCACTACTTGATTAATTTCATCGTATACGTATATCTAAAACAGGAGATTAAATTACCAAACTGGTATGCAATATTCAGTATCATTCCATCCCGGATTATTATACACTTTTGCGAGTAACAAAGACTTATACAGAGGTTTTTATTCGGAAAAATCTTATGAAAAATCTTGCGAAAAACATAATGATACCGACAGTGCACTTTGTGTACGAGTTACAATAAATCCGTGACAAACGATCAAAGATTAACATTTCAGGGACCATTGTAAGGGGGAAACTTGACTTCATAAGCTTGTTTGGAGTTGTAGATTATCTTTATATAACAAACCGTTTAGTTCGTCCCTCGATTTTACGACAAAAGGGAGTTAAAGTAGAGAATCCACTGTGTAAAATGAACACAGGGGGAATATTTTAAGATCGTTGAACATGTAGTTGCAGCAGTTTCATCATCGAGTGTAACCGCGGAGGTTGAATCCATTTTAACGTAGAGGATAGTCTTGAGGAGTATAATTGTGTAGTTATTAAGAGCACCGGATATTACTCAATAGTATAACAAAATTGTCAATAATGTTTTATAATCGTAAAAAAACTTACAGAATAATTGATTGTGATCAAACATTAATAACTATATTAATTTATATGATAACGAAATGAAATCTGTACGAAAGTGCTCTGTATACCTACTTGAAAAGCTTCTGCAATGTAAGAGTCTACACAATCTCCTTAAACCACTTAAAAAACGCTAATGAATGACCACTGTTTCAGAGACTGTTTGAGAACGCCAAGCGTACTATAAAATCTCTTGACTTTCGATTTCGGTGAAGTAGAGTACAATTTAAAAAATACGATACTGAATTCTTCAGATCTTCTTCTTCCTTATTCTTCAGATTTTTAACCAGGGCCAAAAATAACAGTTATTCTAAAATTTTCTACGATAAAAATCATTAATAAAAACTTGATTATTATTTAAATTTAAGATAATGTACACAAAATATAAAGAAAAAAATTCGAAGAATAAAATGATTAAAAATTATCGATTTTTATACTTTTTGGTTAAAAATAACAGTTATTAGTGTCCAAAAAATTCGATCCTCCTCGATTTCGATTGCTCAAAGTAGTTACCGATGAGAGAAGTTCATTTCGATCGCTCATAATAGTTATCGATGAGTGAAATTTATTTCGATCGCTCATAACAGTTATCACTTGTTCATAATAATTATTGATGAGAAAATTCAGTCCGGTTGGTTATCTAATTATTGAGTTGTCTACTCTTTTTCGGATGGAACAACACAAAATCTGTTTGTTTGTCACATTAAATTTTGATTGTAGCAATTAGTTTTACGAATAAAAAATTTATGAAATAATTGATTGTCTACCATTTGAAAGTTGCACTATTTAATAATAACTATTACAAATTTCCGTCATCAATAACTGTTATGGGCGATCGAAATAAATTTCTTTCATTGATAACTGTTATAGGTGATCGAAATGAATTTCTCCCAACGATAACATTTACCAACAAGAGAATAAATATTCGGTTACTTATAATCCTTATTTGTAGCCAATACGATTTTAGTCGATGAAATACTTGTTATTCTATAACTTTCTCTCTTTTTGGTTACAACTAGACTGCGGATTTTATGCATTTATAGCAAAAATGGGTGAGTCCAATTTAAAAAAGAGTAGAGACGAAGAGAATTTAGAAACACCAATGTATTATTTACAAGCCACTACTGTTATTAAAGAAGGAAAGCACTTTTTCCTTGGCCTGTGATTTGTACAATTGACGCAGAAAATTTTTATTTTTCATAAATATATGCATTCCAGTTATAACAGTTATGGTCCCAGCTTTTAACTACGTCGGACAGCAAAAACTGTATGACCTACTCAGAATTTTTAAATTGACTTTTTTCCGACTTCTTGGTTCAAATATCCACTGTGCGCCATTCGAGAGTTGAAGCATCTTTTTTCAACTGGGTAGTTCTGATAACCCATTTAGATCGTATCCTAAAAAACTTGATGGGGGTGGTGCGCGGAAAACCCGGCGGCGCGGTGTGCTGAATAATAGCAGCGCTCGAGGGTGCGCTTTAAACTGGAAGCGCGTTACTATGGTCGAATGGTGGTAACAGGCGGTGTTCAGGAGGCCGAATCGAATCTTTGGGCTGAACGATGGTACAGGCGTAAAATAATGGCGCGCTTCGCGTCGTCCTTAGCGATCCTCGTCGGCTGGAATTTAATAAGAGCCGCATAAAGTTAGGGCGGATTCCCGTTTATTCGAGACTGGTTCCCGCGCGCAACTGTGAGTCCAGGGAATACGTGCTTGCTCCCCGTGCGCGCCGAGGGGGTGAGTGTTGGCGCGTATATGATCTTGTGTGTACACAGGGAAGTTGAGCTACGTGCAGCTCCGTTTCAGCATGTAAAACGCCGGGAATGGAGAAAGGGTGGGGCTGAAAGCTTTTGTGCTTCCGTTCGGGGACACCTACCCCCTGGCACTTCTGGCTAGCTTGTACTCTCTATTGGTTGATAGTATAAGCCACCGAACCTAAATACGGCCTTTCTTGTCGTCGAAACTGCGCTCCCGTTGTCTCGCGAACAACCACCGCACCGTCTCACTCGAGCCTCGAGCCGAACCGAATTGTCGGTTTCTTATTTTAAGTCTGAGTTGTGATAATATACTTATGTATACACATTTGCGAGCATATAAATAGGGAAATTGGCTCGTCAAAGCTAACTCTTGCACAAAGTTTTGATAATTAACTCAGCTTAATTGTTAGTAAAGTAAATACGAAACTTGAAATACGAAAATTTTTGGGGAGCATATAAATATAAATATATTATGTACTGAATGTATTTTATTTTACAATGTAATCAATATAAATAATATATTTAATAATACTGTATTATATCATAACTAATACTTTGTTGGGCCATCGATTTTTTGGTATGGAATAAATCATATCTTTCATGTAATAATAGTTATCGATCAAATTTATTTTTTGAATTGAACACATCCAATCTTTCATATAATAATAAAATAATTAAAATAATAAAATTATTTAAGGCAAGCATTGTTCATCGAATTTATTAGAAATATATGTACATACACAATTCACTACAAATAAAATATCAAGGTTGTACTATTTTATATACATTAATGCTTTCAGTTATTAGGTGGTGCAAAAATATCAAAATAAATATTAGTATAATAATTTTATAATCCAATGTTCCTGAGTTTGATCTCCTTAAAGTTGCGTTTCCGCATATATTGAATTAGCTTTGTTCATTTTTGGAATAGTTATGAAAAAGGGAGAGAAAGTACGTTTTCTCGTATGTTGAAAGCAAATATCCCATAGTGTGGCGTTTTCACGTTCAGCAATTCAATGCGAAATCGCACGAGCCTAAGCTAGGTCTTACAGAAAAAAGTTTCGCATGGGTAACGCGAACTTTTTCCGCACCGCGCGACGCTGCGCGTCGTGTCGTTGAAATTTCGCGACCGTGTACCCGCGGACGCCCATAAAAATGCTAAACCGTCGAATTTCCATACTATTAGCGATGCATTTTCATTCGGCAGCCGGCTCTCTACATCGGCGAACATTAATTAAATTAGCCGAACCGACGTGTTTCGTTAATTAATGAAGTGTCACGAAAATCGAACTGTATGCAGATATATTGACAGGCTTGACACGCGCTATTTTCGCCCTTCCACTACCAGCACATCCGTCCCCATCCTACCGGAATAAAGTTACGTTGAGCCTCATCGGCGGAAAGTATTACAGAAATTGAAAATCAGTTTAACGACAACATTATCCTTTTATAGCAGGGTTTATTACGCGGCATCGGGGCTCATCCCAGATGAAACCAGTTTTCGGTGCCTATTGTTTCAACGGTATTCGAGTTATTTTGTTCGTATCGCCCGCGAACGGAATAATTCGTTACCGTCAAATGGTGAATTTCATTCAGGCATTAATGTTGTAATTAAAATATCGCGCGACGGCGGCTCTGTAAAATTCCATTCCTCCCGATGACATTTAAAGCGTGTGCTAATAGAATTGTAAATTATTACGCGCGACTCCGTATGTGCAATGCGATCGGAGAAAGGAAAATTGAACATGGGTATTTAAGCCGAGGAGTACCTAATTCTACTTTGTGCCGCCTTCTTGCAATCGCATTTCCGTCTCCATTTTACTGCGCGATTTTCTAGAGTAGATGAGCTTCGTTTCGGTAGTATAGTGTAGTGAGTCATTAGAGTCGTCTTCAGCTACAACAATATGTAATAAAAAATACATAGTGGCATTTAAAAAATCAAGTTTACCATAATTTTTTATAAAAAAAAAAGATGTTTTATAATTTTTTGTATTGGCATTTATAGATGCTGAATACCGATATTAACTTTTGTCTGAAACATCTTCTTGCCAGATTATCGGCTGTGCCTGAAAAATCGTGATAACTATTGATGGTGATAACTAAAAACTTCTTTCTTGAAAATTCGTAAGTGAAAGGTCGACTACAAACTCGAATAATTTTAAGATGAATAATAAGGAAGTGAAAATCGCTGAAAACTATAATGTATACCTGTCTAAAAAGTGTCTGTAAAGAAAAAAATTAACACAACATCTTTGCCACGTATAAACAATCCTAATAGCCGAGCGATAGTTCAGAAACGGTCTAAGAGAAAAATGAGCACTACGAAAGTCTTTACTTTCAATACATAACGACCCTACATATGAGTACATAAATAAACAAAATAAAACTGGTACACTATTGTTCCTATACTCCAATTGGCCAGACAAACAAAATTTTTCATCTTACTTTTCGAGGCGAATACTTCATTGGTGCGACGATGATGAGAAAAAGTTTATTTGGTAGTTCCATTAATTGGTGCTGTTTTCTCACTTACAAGGAGAACCCCCGCTCTGTCCCTCACGGATTTTGTTCAGACTTTACAGAGTTATAGATCTCGTTCCCCTGTTTACGAAAATACCCCATTATAGGGGCAGACACTCAATAGTTTTCGAGGTATTTACAATTAAAGTTTCATAACCGTAAAATATCAGTTTGGTTCAGATTATTTTAATATTATTATTGTTTTATAATTATTATCTTTTATGTAGTAATAGATCTAGTATTTCTTCTATAAAGTAATAAGTATCTGTATCTATAAAGTATATAAGTATAAGTATCATTTTCAATTAGTCCTTTAGCGAATAAAAATATTTTATTTAAAATTTATTTAACATTGAAAATGCATTTTCCATGAAAAAAAAACAATAAAAAATAATTTACCACGAAGGGATTCGAACCCGACCTGCGGCGTAACAGTTCAGCTCGCTGCTGTGACGCCACACCATTGCTTGGTAAAAATCTGAACCAAACTGATATTTTACGGTTATGAAACTTTAATTGCAAATATGTCAAAAACTATGGAGTGTCTGCCCCTATAATGGGGTATTTTCGTAATCAGGGGAACGGGATCTATAACTCTGTGAAGTCTGAACAAAATCCGTGAGGGACAGAGCGGGTGTTTTCCTTGTTAGAATATTTGTTATTTTTTATAAGAATGATGTCCGCATTGTGCGGCCCCGCAGCAATGCTCGATTACGATACACGCGTCTTGCGAATATTCTGTCGCATTTGTAGTTCCGGCGACGTCGTCTTCCCATTACGCGGAAGCGTGAGGTCGTAACGAACGTCGTGTCGTAAGCCAGTAGACGAGATTATTACGGAACGACACGACGCACAATTTCGCTTGGACGCCCTAACGCCGTGGAACGTCGAACTTTTCCATCTCGACCGTTTGCCCTCGCGCGCATCCATCACACACACGCCATTTTCTACGACCCCCGGCGTATAGTAACGAGAACGAGCCACGTGCAAGATGTATTGACTGTAAAAACAAATTCTTTCAGAACTTCAACAAACAATAAAGTCTAGAAAATATTCACTGTGCTGAAGTATGAACTCTTTTCTTTCGACGACCGGGGAACGGAACAATTCAATCAGTAAATAGTTTTAAATAAATCATTTTCAATTTCAAGAGACTGAGTACCGACATCAATCAGATTCGTAATCATTTGTAACTTCCTCTTGCAAATATTTTTAGTCGATTTTATTACTTTCATATTTGTTCACCGAGCCTCGATACGTTTTAAAATTTAGCTGCTCCGTTTACAATTTGCTCGCTCGTCTATGTATGGTAGATCAAGTTTCATAGAACTCCAGTGAACCATTTTCCCCGTTATGTTGGAACAAGCGGATCGTAAAAATTTCGTTATGAACTTACAAAACTATGGGCAAGCGATAACAACCGGGCAATATTGCATTTTGATTCCTTTGGCGGAGCGATTGAACTACAATCATGTCATTTTTCCTGTAGCGTCTAAATAACTCAATAACGACCCTTAATTCGAATATAGAAACTAAAAATTAACTACTAAAAATTAGAGGTCAGAGCCTAGGGCAGGGCGAAGAGAAATGATCCTCCAGGGATTTGCAAAGGTCCTTCTCGATCTATCAGGACACGGAACTCTTGTAAGTTCCTGAGGAGTCTGTGCAGTCCTGCAGCTTCAAGGGTACTGACAACTTTTGGCAGTGTACAGCTCTATTTATATAGTTAATTAAACGGTTGATCAAATTGATTGATAACGCTGTTTAGATAGATAGTGATTGACAACTTAGGGTGTCTCGCCAGTTTGACGGATAGCGAAAATAGATGTTTTGCAATTTTTAAAATCGTTCAGCATTAAAAGATATTTTCAAAATCAATTTGAAACTCACGAGTCCAAAAAGATAACGTACACTGAGAAAAAAAAAGTAGTTACTTCAATAACACGCGTGTTATTGTAATTTTTTTACTTCGATGAATATCAATGTATTCTTTTCAATAGTATGAAATTTAGAAGCGAATCGTGATGTATTTGAATTGTCTATCATGAAATGATTGAAAATATTATTTGATTCAATACCGTATATTATTATTCGTAATATTTCTTTTTTTCCTTCAATCAGATATGTTGTTAAAAAAATTTGAGAAATGTATCGATTTATACTGGAATTGGTTCGAGGCCATATCTTATTTTTTTTGAAAACATTGATGGTCAAGCTATTGGCATATATGATTGGCGGAAGTGAGTTTTGCTATTGAAATTCAATAGTATTAAATATTAAAATAAGTTCATATGATATTGGCACTATTCAATAGTACATCTTATCGAATCAACATATATTTTTTTCGTTTCAACAGGATTTTTTTCTCAGTGTAATAAATAAAATCGATAGTAAAATGAAGTGAACGATTCCAGGCAGATATCACCGAGGTAGACTTAAAATCTAACTCTTATCAGAACTACCATCCGGTTATAAATTTAAAGAAGGAGTATTGTTAATGGGGACCTAATAATATAATAAATTAGGGTATAATGAAATCTCCTCAAGGACTGCTTTTACCCGATCTAGATCATGAAAGTAAGAAGCCCAAGAAAGAAAATGGGTATAGAAGGTGGAGTCCTGCTGCAATTGGAAGCAAGCATTGAGTGGAACAAGATGTGCAGTTCTAATCTAATCAGATTAGGAGATAGTATTAGAAGAAGATAGTATTAATTACAAGGTCTAGAATAACCTTTGGGTTAAAATGCAACATTCACGACGAGCGTTCCTACTTGTGAAACTCCCACTTTGAGAGTCCTAGAGTTGAAGTCTTATCAGAGCAAAATCTTTAGCTACTTGTTAGCCATGAAAGGGAGAAGGTGGTAGTAGTAGAGGCCTAGTTTAGACTATAGAACTCAAGTGCCCAAGATAGAAAAGGGAGGAGTAGCGAAACTGGGGAAATGGGTCCGGACAGCTTAGCACTGGTGGGGATCTGGGTCAAAGTCTCCAGGGAACAATGACTCCAGCTATGTATGAGGTTGAAACAAAGTGGAGAACTATAATCACGCCGTAAATATGAAGTTGCTGCTCCATCAAAATTAAATCGACAATCATCTAGTGCTTCTCACCATTGTAATATAATCTGGCATGTTAACTGTTGATTCGATAGAACCATCTTGCCCATTTATACCATTCACCATTATTACCAACATTACATCTAATACCGACAGTGTATTACCAACGTTATATTGTTATATGTATATTCACAAAATAGTTATAAATTACAAATCAAAGATAACTGCTAAATTATTTCATTTAAAAACGTAGCTACTAAAAATTCATAATCACAAATTCTCAGGACTATCTGTATGAGGCTAGGAAAAATTATTTTACAATATACTCTTTTCAGTCCGTTTTAAAAACGTGGTATATTAAAAATTATTTTTATTCAAATAATTATTTTCTGCTTTTCAGTCTTGTGTGTGTGAAATTTTTCAATCAATTTTAAACATTTTGATCAGATTATAACAGAGATATGTAGTAAATTTCAGATTTATTTCAGTTTGGCATATTGAAAACAAACGCGAGCGGTATTGCGACAGGGGCATATCGAAAACAAACGCGATCGGTTGCGAGAACGAACAACGGGTGTTCAGACCGTTTACACCTCAACGTACGAAAATTCAAACCAACTAAATAGATCTAGAACGTTCGATCGAGGAACCGATAAAATATTGCATTGTCATCCAGTTCTGAGCTGTGTTTAAAATCAATTGCAAAATTTGTACCGAACGGACAAACAAACAAATAGACAGACAGAAAGCGAGTTAATAATAGAAATAATAATTAAAAACTCGAATGTTTTGTCACTGACATAAGGCGATATTTCGGACCCAGGTTTTCCAAGTTTATCGGGACATTAAAAATTATGACAATTAGCGATCTGAACATTTCCTGCAGGAACACACTAGTGGCGTAACAGGAGTGTCTTGCTAAATGAGTCTGGCAGTCTGCAGTTCAGAGCCCAACTCGCAGCATTACAGAAAGTCCTTAAAGGTAACTCCATTCCCTGACAAAAGGGTTAAAACGCTTTGATACACGTCTGCGTATTGTTCGCAGCGTTACAATGTGTACTCAGAGCTGGTGTGCACACGCAAGACTGAGGGAGATTCAGCATGTCCTGAAGGCGTGTTTCCTAACTGAAGATAATTGCCGTACGCGTTTGTCAGGATCGTACGTGCGCTATTTACGGATGTTGTTCTACGAATTTCGTGCTCCATTCTTTTCCCCGGCTCCTCGCACCCACCGGGGAGATATCCTGGCTCTGTTGTCCGCGAGTTTTCGCCCGGGGAAACCCGTTTTAATTTGCGAAATGAATTCTTGATGGCACCGACTCGCAACATCGGCTCTTTCGCAAATCGGGCGCCGCTCGGAAAAACGATGTTTCAACGGCGGCGCACGTTTCCGCGTTTACGTCCGCGTTTACGTCCGCGTTTACGTTCACGTTTACGTTCACGGTTACGCGCACATTTATGCCCGCGTTTATATACGTTCACGCTCGGCTCTCCCCATGCCACCTTTCGTCTGTTAATCGTTTTTTGACGAATGCGTCCTCGCGTGGCAACGCGGACGATTTATCGCGTTTGTTTGTCTTCTGACAATCGCGACACGCGGGTCCTCGTTATTGACAATCCACCGAACGCGCCAGAAAGTCACGCGAAATGGATTTTTCTTTTTCTATCGCGATAAAACGCGGTATCATACACCGAGGCGTTGTATTGTTAATTAACGCGGAGTAGTTGCTAGCGTAATGTAAATCGTTTAAACAGGATATTTGAGAGGCTGTTCTCGATGTTAGAATCTTACAATAAATTTAATGAATCGGACACTTCACAATTTTTATTTCATTGAACTCGGATGACTTTGATTTCACAGAATTTTCGGAGCTGGCAGTCTGACAGCGAAGACGCACGGTGGGAGAAGTGCCCAATCTAGCTGAACGAAAATCTTGTGGAAAAATTTATAGCACCTTTTCATCTCATACTTGAAATGTTATTGTTAAAAAAGGAGGGGTTTTTTATCGATCGCAATTAATATTTAATTAATAGTAATATCTTTCTAGGACGAAACACACCACCTTTGTTTTCCTTCAATAGAATAGCGCTTGGCATCTTGCAATGATTCAAACCCGAGTCGGGAACGTTATCAAGTTTCAAATCCGAATCGAAACGTTCTATGTCCAACAAACATAGCTATTCAAGTGTAAAAATTTGATCGAACCGTAGCGCCGCGAAAAATATTACTATTAATTAAACGTTATTGTTAAAATACATATTTCTTTATTATGAATGGATTTGGAATGAAAATTATAACACGAACAATTTTTTCTTACTTCCAAATTTATTTTTTTCTAGGAAATAATTAAATGTAAATTTTAGCACTCGACCTGTTGTTCAACAACTGTGAACAACTGCTTCCGAGAAATTGCATACGTGTCTGATATTTGTTAACTTTTCAGTCAAATGCAAGTCGTTGCAGCTAATTTTTCTTTAGCATGTTAGAGTAGTTCATGTAGATTACAAATAAAAACAAATTAACGCTTGAGCTCGTGTTGGAGTCAAAGTATAAACATAATTTCATGACTTGATGTCAGGAAAAAGAACGCTTATAAGAAGGGTTGATTCAATTTACTTCTCTGCCTGTAATTTTTACTCGAAACATAAACGTACATACTGATTTTCAATTTACATGCCTTTCATTATACTACACACTCCACAAATAATCAAGTCAACGTTCCGTGCGACACTGAGGTTCGTATTTTCCGCGGGTCGCGTGTTTGATGCATTTCGTGAATTCTTACCAGGTGTACAAAGGGCAAGAAGCAAGTATTGTATATTCTTTAAACTAGTGTACTTGGGTATTTCCACTAATAAACTGTACCCTCAGAATCACGATTGGAATACCTGAGAAAAATGACTTTTGTCCAGCTAGATTGGGTATTTTTTCCACTATAAGATGTTAACAAATCAGTATTCGTTTCCAATGAAATATAATGAAATGGTTTACCCCTATTAATTACAGCAAGTAGCAAACACGGATGCAATATCATCCGATAATGTTTCGTACAGCTATTTCTGAAAAGCGTATTGGTAATTTAATTGCCGATATCGTGTTTCGAACACACAATGAAGATACTTCGCAGCTTATCTTCAGCAGTTCGTTCTATTAAAATATTGATTTTTCGATCATGAATTTCAAGCCTCGGGAGATAGCGAGCGTATAAACGAGCCCGCGGATTTTCAAGCTACTTAATTAACCGAATAATTTATTTACTTCCGGTGAAACATGCGCCGACCGCAGGAATAAAGCTCGTTAATTACTTCGATAGGCCACAACAGGCTGTTTAGTAAATTCTGGGGAACGGTGTGCACGTAAAAACAAAGAAAAATCTCTGTGTTGGCTGGCGGTTGGCACGCAAATTCCTGATATCGAATAGTCGAGCCCCGGACCCAGTGACCAGATTTTCCCGTGAGCCTCCACGATATTTATGCGTTTATTTACCCGGCCGATGGGACAGAGAGGGACCAAAGAGAGAGAGAGAGAGAGAGAGAGCTTTTCGCTATCGCGTTGAACCTGCAATAACGTCCGGCAAACGAGCATCATCAAACTTTTCTGCCGATGTAATAACGGCCGACAATCTCTGCCCATGGATTTTGCAATAACTTCGCCAGGCCGGACAGTATTGCCGAATGTGTTTCAAAGTGCGCGTAATTCGGAATTTTGTTGGTTGTTCGGGTGAAACGTATGCAACGAATGTTAATATCCTTTGTGCGATTCCTTGCGAACGCGCCACCCGCCGCCACGCTCATGCTACTCTGCGATACGTTTGACAACCGTGCGACATAGATTTTTCAACGTGCTGATTTGCTGCATCGTTAATATTAGTATACAGTCTTGAACCATTCTTCTCTCGTGACAGAGTTGGGCAAACGCTAGTCACAATTATGATTATTGACTAATAACTTCATAAGCTCTACAAAAGTGACTAATAATTAATGACTAAGTAAATACTTGAGCGTGACTATGAGTATTGACTACATAAGTATTTGGGCGTAATGATTAATGAATAATGACTAAATTTTTATTAAGGATGAATATCGACTACTGACTATAATGGCATAACTAATGACTAAATACGCAATCAGAATTTCAGTATGACTAATGACTAAAAATGGTTATAAGTTAAAATAAGACATAATAATAACAAAAAAATAGCCTAATAGTTTATAAACATATAAAATACAGATTATGACACGTTTGGTCACTGCTAATTTCGATACAGTTTAAGTGTACATATTAACGTATGTTAATCGCACAATAGTGACTGACGACTAAAGATTGATGACTGATCATTTAAACTAACTAATGATTAATCATAACTAATAAGCAATAACTAACGATTACTTAGAGTTGCGACTAACTAGTGCCATGTAGTTATGACTAACTAATCAAAAAGTTTTAACTGGCTATTTTAAGTTTCGACTAACAAATCAATCAGACTATTAGTCATTTTTAAATATTAGTTGATTTTTGCGCAACTCTGTCTCGTCACTGTGGTGGCATATATTTTTCTACTAAAAACTGGAGAACTGTCGCGTGAATACGGACGCGTCCTTCAAACAGCTGTTTTCCACGTCTCTTTTTCGTTAGCATCGAATTAACATCTCATTCATGCCGGATAAAGAAAATCATTCTATAAATTACTCAAATAACTGTTTTATCTCATCGTCAGACATTCTGCCATGGGAGAATTAAAACAGGTTCAGCGACAATTCTATTTCACTGCGCATGAAGCAGTGAGTGCATTTTTAATGGCGGTCAGTGCATATACACATACTGTAACCGAAGAGCGGGAGAATGCGAGTGTTTTACAGCGTGGGTTGCGAAAGAGAATAGTAACAGTTTGCATCCGAGTGCAAGAATGAGTGTAAAACCAACAATTCCTTTGCTTAAAATTGTTTCTGTCCCGGCATGAGAAAATGAATACACTGGATGGCTGCACAAATAAGAACAAAAGCTACAGGATGAATCCATCGCACAAATAACTGTTGTGTCCGATGGATTTATTAACCCATCTTATCAATTAGTCAATACACTTCGTAATTTGTTGCACCAATGGATTGGACTTTTTTAACCTTTTTTTATTACGCCTGTCAGATTTGTTAGGATCACTATTTATGCTGCAATCTCTACCGTTCCAAGAACGACTGCCGAAATCCTGTATCGAAGCAGACGCATAAAAACCACTCTAGCGCGTAATACGCTCGAATTCATAGTAGCTATAACAATCGCAAAGCTGTGACATGATGTCCGGGCAATCTATGGCCGTAGCAATCGATGCATTGAAATCGTAGATCGCGTTTGATACACCGCCGAGTAAAGTGACATCATTCGCACGGTTTTCCAACGCCATTTCTCTCGGTGTTTATTAAAAAGAGAAGAGAGAGAGAGAGAGCGGGAAGAGCGGCGGGTGGGGGGAAACCTGGAAAATATGTGTGCGCATATACGCACACGTTCGAAAAGCATTACGCTCGGCAGCGACGACGACTTTTCCCATTACGTATCCAGCCGCATTTTTCCGACCGCGATAAATCAAGGCGAAGCACGGTTAAACAAACTGCGGCAATTTTCACGCGGCACGGTGGAAAACTCTCGCTCAAAATTTCCAACCCCAGAGTGCTCGCGCGAGCGCGCATAGGGGGAAAAAGCGAACGACGGAGAAAGAAAAATGCGAGTGGGGAAAATATAGAAACGAATCACACGTTCGACGGTCACAAACAAAAATACACACATAACTCTCGAGCCGTCCGACTGCGACATACTGACCAAAATCTCGCCCGAAGACCGTCGAAAATTTATGCATTTATTTACCTATTCGCGAAACTCGCCGTCCGACCGTGAATCTCGATCGTTTCCTTTCCGGGCGGACTTCCTTTTTCGATCTTACGGTATGAATCTACCTCTGTTATTAACACTTTGGCGGCCACGCCCGAGCGACATGATAAAAGTTATAAACAATTTTCTGAAGACAATGTTTTCGACAAAACAAAACTTTTGCTGTATTATTCGAGACGCCCCAAAAACTCTGAAAAGTAAGTGCTGAAGTGGAGAAACGCCTTATAGATCACGATATGACACAAAAACTATTGTTTGCTCAATAATAACCGACTTAATCGTCTGATTCACTTTCACAATGTTTGCATGTGAAATATCTGACAGTCATATTCGTTAAACTACATTAAATTTCCAACAAATTAGAGATACCTAAGCAATCAATTGGGTTGAAAAATTTTCGGTTGAAAACGAATCAGTAAGAAACACGATAAAACTTTTTAGGACATATTTTTAGCCTTTGCTTGACAGCTACACTGATCACGACTTGTTGCCGGACGGGTGGTGCATCCGAGCAGGGGGCGATACTATATGTAAAAATAAATCGAAATGGAATATCATTTTTTTGTGTGACGCTTCGTTTTCGAGAAAATCGAGTTTGAAAATGCAGCGAACACACGTGCTATTGCACAGCAATCGTTTGACGCGTGTGGCCATGATTAAGCAATTCTACTTTCTGCATACAGAGTGAGTCAGTCGAAAAATACTTGAAAAAGTTGTTCAACTATTGAACAACTTGAAAAATATATAAGGGAAAGTAATTTCTTATAGTGTTTTGGAAAGCTCCGAACACAAGCTACAAGAATATGCACGACCTTGGATGTAAACGACTATCCAAGGCCAAATCAATGACACCATTTTATGTCGCCCTTGAAACCATACAACTTTTGTCTGAAACATTTTTCTCCGAAATGCTTCATCTTCGATATATACGTCTGTTACACTTTAACTGACTCACCGTGTATACTAAAGCACGCGGACCTGGCGAAACTTTAAACTCGATCTTCTCGAAAACGAAGCGTCAAACGAAAAAATGTTATACCTTCTTTTCGACTTATTTTTACATGTAGTATCAGCCCCTGTTCGGTTGTGCCACCCGTCCGGCCCTGTATGTTTATACAGTTATATATTTATTATACATTATATATTATTATTATATATTATTATTATATATTTATTATTATACAGTTATATATTATATATTCTGTTTAGAAATAAAGTAGCCAACCATGACATTGGTGTTTCCAGTGCGTTAATGTTGGAAAAGCGACAGTCCCTTAAATTTTTGCCTTACATTTTTGTGAGAGACAGAAATATATAAAAAAATTTGGAGAGAGCAAAGGGTTATCACTTGAGCAGGGTGCGTAGACAAAGAGGATTGTCAAATGGGTGGTTCGCAAGGATATAGACGTTTGTTAGCACGCAGATGGTACAGGCCAGCTTCGAAACGATGTGGCAAGAGGTCGCTCACTCAGTTAACATTCGATCGTCCAGGTGGTTCGAGCCAAACGGTCGCTTTAGACTTTGGCCGAAGATACGGCACGACACCCGGGACACCTTACAAACTATCCTGCTCGCAATATTGCGCGGCTGGTGGTGCAGTCGGTGCAGAGGACAAGGGGCAGCGCGCGAGCCACCCCCATCGTTTCCGGTGCAATAGCCACGCGACCCGTACGACCGCAGCTTGCAACGACCGGGCGTCGCGTCGTATAAACGTCGCAATATGACGACGACGTACGTCTGCACGTAAGGCGATAAATGGTGGGCCAGGGTTAACGATACGGCGCTGCTGGCGACCGACACTTTCGGTGCGGCTCGGTTACTGGAAAATTCTGATGAAAAGACGAATCGATTCCCGATCCCTAGACTGAGCATCTTACGCATTTATGAAAAAAATTATTAGATGTAATTTAAAACAGCAAAGATACTCATGGGCCAACCTTGTATCATTTTTACAGTAAGTTCCATTCGTCTACAGTACTGCAGAATATGTATATTGGTCATAATACCAGAGTTGGGCAAACGCTAGTCACAATTATGATTATTGACTAATAACTTCATAAGCTCTACAAAAGTGACTAATAATTAATGACTAAGTAAATACTTGAGCGTGACTATGAGTAATGAATACATGAGTATTTGAGCGTAATGACTAATGAATAATGACTAAATTTTTATTAACCCTTCGTGGGTGGGGTGATCTCGCGTCCTTATTCGGGTGGGGCGGTGCACTTGGTGCGCCAGGTTGTTTTGGGTCAGTTTTACTCAGTTTTCACTTTATATCATCAGGTATTCAGACAAATCCATGTAGGTACATTACTAAATATAATTCAGACATTATCAAAAGAACGGTTTTATTGAAAATTAGCACAAAATAACTCTCGATCTTCTCAATAAAATTCGATCCTTGGCGCACTCAGTGCACCAGCCCCACCCTCGAAGGGTTAAGGATGAATATTGACTACTGACTATAATGGCATAACTAATGACAAAATACGCAATCAGAATTTCACCATGACTAATGACTAAAAATGGTTAGAAGTTAAAATAAGACATAATAATAACAAAAAAATAGCCTATTAGTTTATAAACATATAAAATACAGATTATGACACGTTCGGTCACTGCTAATTCCGATATAGGTTAAGTATACATATTAAGGTATGTTAATCACACAATAATGACTGACGACTAAAGATTGATGACTGATCATTTAAACTAACTAATGATTAATCATAACTAATAAGCAATAACTAACGATTACTTAGAGTTGCGACTAACTAGTGCCATGAAAGTTATGACTAACTAATCAAAAAGTTTTAACTGGCTATTTTAAGTTTCGACTAACAAATCAATCAAGACTATTAGTCATTTTTAAATATTAGTTGATTTTTGCCCAACTCTGCATAATACACAGTAGACCACGAAGCAAGATCAGCTTAGAGTAATTTTTTTTAGCTAACATGATCACGTAAAGCTTTAAAGTGGTTACAACGATTGGTACACTCTTTTGGGGCAAGTACCAAATTTCTTGTCAACCCTTTCTTTCCGAGGTTATCAAGGTCACCTTCAGTTTTTCATAAAGAAATTGTAGGTTCACCTATAAAAAGCTGAATGTGAGACCTCGGCAACTCTGGAAGCGAAGGATGGCCAAAGAACTCGGTAAAATCAGTTTAATGCTGTCCTTGAACCATGTTATTTCAACTAAAAAAGTTTCCCATCGAACCACTAGCAGCAGAATAATCAAAGCTGATCGCGCTTCGTGGTCCACCCTGCATAATGATCATCCAAATTCGTGTAGAAATCTCTCTCTCCAGTGAAAATGAACGTCAATCAACCGTGACTTATTTCAAGCATAAGCGATCTTTTATCTATAATCGGGAGCAAATCTCGCTTTAATTAACTGTTATTACATCGTTTACCTAGTTTTTTTCAGGGCACGGATGAGCGCGCTTGAAAATAATTGCACGGAATGGTCGGCTGATAACATAATTCCTAAACTACAAAGGAAAACGTCCGATTGTTATTAAAAAAGCTCGTAAAACGCGAATCGCGTTTCAGCGAAGGGGTAATCACCACGCTAACGACATTCGCGTGCGATTGCATCTCGTGCGGTACTGTAGCGTGACGCGATGTAATTTGTATCTTTGCGTCGCGTCGTACAACGGCCGCAAAGAAGCGATTCCGTACCAATTTATGTTCCTATGAAAAAAGCATCGCTTCTAGGTCTCTCGAAGCAAACAACTTTCTCTAATCGAAGAAAATCCAGCGTAAATTAACGCACGGCTCAACGCTACGTGTGTACGGCGATGTTCCCCAAGACATGTTCTGGAATTTCATGTATGAAATTACGGTTGAGGTCAGACCGGTCTGTACCGTGCATTAAAAAATGCATAATGCATTGGTCGTAGAAAGAAAAATACTGCGCGGGGGATATTAAAACCCGAAGCGTTACAGGCAGAGTTTTATGAAACTCGCGCGGTCTCGTTCGACTCGAAGAGGTTTCCTTGGAAATCGCGTTTCGCCACGTGGTCGCGAGCAACGCGCACAAGGTCGCACAATTTGTTCCCAGACGCTTGTAATATAGCACCCCTACAGCCTGTAATCAACTCGCGTTACGCTTCCCGGAACTTCCAGCAGTCTCGTAAGCCGAACAGCTTGGCGAATGTAATCGCGCTGGGTACGGTTCGCGCGCCACGCTTCTAATAGCTCGCGAATTAATTGACGCGCGATCGGGGACCGGTGTAAACGATCGACACGACGCACCGGCCAATAAAGTCCATATTGCTGCAAATTAATTAATAAAAAGTGATCATTAATCCAGCACAGTCGCCGCACGACCCGTGCTTCACCGTTCATCACGAGGCTATCGGCTGTGAATATTAAGCAAATCAATTTGCAAACCTGACGATATAGCTTGTCCGAAACACGCGACTGCATATAATCCAGGAATTAATTAACCTGCATAGTTCTTCACCAGCGTGGTCGCATTGTAAAAAAAAATATAATCAGGAGCTGCAAACTCGATAATAAACTGGCAATTTCATATTCCGTACTCGAAAGGTATTTTAAAAATTCTAGTACAATATTTCTTTTTCTTTTGTTATTCAAGCTCTTCAGACACTTAAATGGGTCCACTTCGCTTTACAATTTAGTGTTACAATGTTTCAAGATGAGATATGATTTAAATAGATAACTTACAATCTTTGAAATAGAAATGGATATAAATGCAAGCCTTAGTGGCGAAGTTTCCGTTTACGTCCGTGCTCAGAATTGGATGAAATTTTGGGAATAGTTTCTTTTTTCACTAAAATGATGATTGTCAGAAGGATTTTTGACCACTCGAAAAATAATTTTTTACCATTTCAATGTCACTCCCTACCTTACCGACACCGCTCCTGTATTTTCCGCTATAAACATGTCGATATTTAGGAGTAATTGGTAGCCCATTTTACATAGAAATTCCAAAAGTTCGTGCCTTTGTACGTCATACATTTCGCACTGCCAGATGACGTGGTTCAAGGTTTCGTCACTTTGATTACATCTACACTTGCCGTCAGAAATTATGCTCACGCGCGCCAGCGAGTATAATATTTCCTCTGTCTAATGGGAATTTTTCCAAAAATTTCTTTCCGTATTGCTTAGTGAACCAATTGTTCTAACTTTTAATATTGGACCACATTGACCTGAATATTTTTTTAAAGTTCGCCACATCTCCCGGAAGCGTACAACAGTATACACATATCCCAAGTGAGAAAAGAAAATGCAGAAACCGCGCTGGCGCTGCTCGGTATCGCGAATGCGTTGGCGTTCGGATTATCATATTGAGGAGGATCATTGGATCCAATTACATTCCCCGCTTGGCGGCGAAAGAGCTGCTCAGCATTTTTGAGCCTCCATCTAGTAGGATAGACTTAGACAGGACTAGAGATGGGATGAACTGCTACTTTCGAATCACTCGTGATTCGATCACGTTCGTTCCAAATCACGGCGATTTTTCTCAATGATTCGTGACTTTTCCTGATCGCTTCTGATTGGTGGAGAGCATAGGTACATAACTGTTCTTGGTCACTGTACATACAGAGTGCGGCCGAATAACATGTACTAGCGCGCACGAGGTGGTTCCTTATGAAAAAATAAGAACAAAATATGGAATAAAATGTTTTCATTTAAAGCTTAGTTTTCGAGAAAATCGACTTTGAAAATCCTATTCGCACGCATAAGTTACGGTTCGTCGAGCCATAACAGCATACGTACGAATAGGATTTCCAAACTCGATTTTCACGAAATCGGCCTGTGTTTTCGGGACATGTTACATAGCAAAAAATAAAAACAAGAAGAATAATGAATAAATTAATAATTAGTAATAACTAATGACTACGAATTGTAAAAGAATGTTCAGTTTAACATTTTTTATATATTCAGTGGTACATCGTATATATAAAAGATATACAAATAATGTATAAAAACCTAACACAAACAGTCAAACAACACAATACGTAATATAAAATTACACCAATTAATCAGTTAATTAATCAATTAATCAATACATCAACAAATCAAATAATTATATCAAATTACAATACGTAATATAAAAATATATATATAAATACTTCACCTAAAAAGCAAAATAGAAATCCAATAAATGAAAGAAACAAAGAATATAACAAATTTACAATTTTTTAACTTGAGATAAAAAAAAGTTAGGATTACAAAGTTAGGATCGTGAAATAATCACGATTTCCGATTTATCATTATTCATACCATATTACCATTAATAAGTAACGTATTGTCTGGTATTGGCATTTAGATGAGAAATTGTCTATACATTTCTACTAATTACATAAATAATATCATTCTTTAACTCAAAAATAAAAAATACTGACTCGAGATTAAAAAGTTGGGATCACCGTCGTGATCGCGAAAAAATCAGGACCGTGCTCGTGATTTTGCGATCATTGTGATAAATCACCGTGAGTGATTTCGAACGCCATCTCTAGACAGGACACGGGACGCGAAGAAGGGAAAGCAGCGTTGGGCGAAGAAGAGACAAACAGAAACAGCACTCCTCGTCCTTACCGAAGAGACAACTGGAAGAAGTCGGGCGATAAAGAGGACGCCGCAGAGAGATATAGCGGTGGTAGCTCGGTTATTTAAATCGTCTCGACGGCTGATTGGTCAAAGCAATGTAAATGCTCGTTTCGCCCCTTCTGATCCTCATTCCCACGCCTTCGAGGTAGATCCGTTCCCTTACGAGTCTTCACCACCCACGGCGACAATTTCGCTAATGCGAATCTCACCTGAGGGCCTGACAGCGATTTCAAGGGTGACGGGTACGGATCTCTCAAGAAAGGGAATGGGTTCATCAGGTCCTTTCCAGACCTGGGCTTTCATCCCGTTCGACCCTTCGCCTCCTCAGCCACCGTCGCGCCGCCATCGCCGCTATTCCGCTTCCCCCGTTCTCAAGACGTATTGATTTATATCCTGGCACCCCATGGAAAAGGGATAAGGCCGTCGGGGAACGAGATAACACCGTGAATTCTTGCCGAGCCCTCACAATCTGTCCGACGATAACTTGTGGTTCGACGTGTCGCGCCACGGGACCGAGACGCTCGCGAAATCGGATACGCAAATGTCGCACGCCGCTCGAGCTTCGCTGTACGCTAATTCGCCGCTCAACAAACACGATTCTCCTCCTTTAACTCTCGTTTTCTCTTTTTCCTGTGCCTCCTTCAACGCTGCAGAGTTGGTTCGCTAAACGCTACAATTGTGATTTACTTGACTGTTGTTATTTGTAGCGGAAAATGTTTCATGCGGAGCTTAATGGTTTCAGGAGGAGAGCATTCTGATGTTATTGCAAACTCCACAATGTATCGTGTAGGTAGTATAATTGGACCGTTTATTTGGAAGCTGGTGTAAGTCCATTTCTTTTTTAAAGTTCAGAAAACGGAAAAATTTATAACTTCAATTTACTCCACAGCAGTATAGAATTTGTTTGGATTCCGTCCCATTCAGGCATTGTTAGAAATGAGCTAAGTCGGCAACACTAGAACAAGCTAATAAGCGTATTGTCATTCCCTTCTCTGATTTACGAGAATCTTTTAAAAACAAATGTAGACGAAGTACTAGTGATTTCACAATGCAGCAGGGTCAGTTTAAAGGCAAGGAATACTTTCAGTATTATATTAGAGACGGGGTTGCACCATGGTTCTCGGGTAGAGGTTTGTCGCGACAATTTATTGTTACATTCAATCGTTTTAGAGCAGATCATTATCATCTTGCAGCATCTCTTTCACGATTACAGACAATAGATGATTCCAAATGTAACTGCGGCAATGAGGTTCAAGATCTTAACCATATAATTTGGCAATGTACCTTGTTAGAATCACAAAGAGTTGATCTCATGAAAAAATTAAGAAAGCTCAATTTGTTTCCACCCTTAAACATTAGATCGTTGCTTTGTGAACCGAATATTCAGGCTTGTTATCTTCTGTTCAATTTTTTCAAGCAATGTAATTTAAAGATTTAAAGTTATGTACTTTGTGTGTTATATACCTAATGTGTTCTGCGGTACCTACATTGCTGATGTTTAACTGTAAGATGTACATATATCACTAATGTATAGCTTTATAACCCCCTATGGGGAGTTTCAATTAAGCTTTCAATAAAAAAAAAAACAACAGGACACTTAAAGTGATGCAAAGAATTTACTACAGCTCTCGCCGGTCATAAGTTGCTACGCAACCGTTTGTATAGTCTCTAACATTTTTCCAGGCGAGAAATCGAAAGTTTCAGTCCTTAAATTAGATTTATTCTTTGTTCGCAGCCGTTATGCGGTAACTCAGTTCTTGCAATACATCGGCTGCACTGCGGGACACCCGGTATCCGACCATATATTCCACAAATTGCTTAATGACGTCGTGGTCTCGTTATAATACAGACGCGCAGGTGTACGCGTGCCCGGTAATGCGAAAATTCACGTGATACTATGTAACAGAGGAAACCGGGGGTGTATTTTCTTGAATTCCCGACGAAGCGGTAATCCAGCCCGTTTTGAAATATGCATCTTTCCCAGCCCCACCCGCCGTCACGGTCATCGGTGCAGACAGGTTTAAACGGCGCGGAGTCCACCACTTCGTGGACCTGGTTACCCCCTCGCCACAGAATTAATTAACACGCAGCCTTGCGGGCGTACTTTAATGCCGGCAACCCAGCACAGAAAATCTCCTGAAAATAATCCGAAGACTGAGCCTCGAGGGCTTTAATAAGCTACCTGATATCGAAGAAAATGATGGAGGACTGTTATTAGCCGCCCTCTTCGAACCACCACGCCCTTTCCTCACCCCCGCTATCACCGCGATCGAGAAAATTTTCTCGAGATCCTAAGAGGTATGTCAACAATACTGTTAGTCCTGTTAGGTAATTCAAGATTGATCGCTCGACGATGGGATCAAACAGTAATTTATGGAGAAAACAAAAATGTGTGTCCTCGTATACAGGATAGGGAAGACTAAAATAGGGTAAATTGTACTATTGCTGGCACTGCACTAGTTATTGGCACTTTTGATTTAACCAGTTAACTGCGTTCGACGTGTATACACGTCGATCGAAATCTCTACTGCGTTGCATTAACAATAACCTTATCAAGCATGAATTATTAATTTTTTATCAAATAAAAATGTAATCCTTCCTCGTAAAATTTATAATAGGACCATTTGCCCTGCGTTCGACGTGTACACTCGTCAGTGCTTGATTTTTAATATTTACCAATTTTAATTTTTACAACTAAATTCCACAGTTAAGAGGTTAAACGGCAAATATTAAGAATTCCTGGTATAGGAAATCATTTTATATTGCTTCTTATTTATATTTCGAAGCAACGTTGTAAATTTTCGTAACAGAGTTCCACATGTGCCTGTTAGCAACGCTGGAGGACAATCAGTAAGACCGACGGATGAGCACAGTGCAGTGTAAATAGTGTTTCGTTAAAATTTTATAGTATAACTGAATTTCGGACTGTACTACAGATGTAATAAGTGCGTATATGATTAATTATAAATCAAATAACCTATTTAACGTTTACTTCTTACTGTTTTACGTCTCTAAAAACTGCTTGATTTTGGTAGAAAAATGTCTCTTAGCTTATAATAATAGCAAGTTAAGCTCGTTTAAACATTACAAAAAACGATAAAAAGATTTTTACCAAGATTTTGGCTTAAGGTGCCAATCATTGTACAGTTTGCCCTATTTGGTATAAAATTCATTCGAACGTACCACAACAAAAACGAATTTCTAAACCTGGTCTAATATTAGTGTCATCTATATGCAACCAACTTGTTAACGTAAAATAGCACTCGGAGCTATTTTAATTGCAAAATTATAAACTTTCTTTCCGATCTAGAATATTTCCATTCCTTGTGATTTCTAACATTTTGTAGATATGAAATCGGTATAGTACCTCATACAATAACTAAATGTTTAATAATTGATTAGATACCGATATATTTAATAGCGTGAACAATGTTTTGAATAATGGTACAGCAATTTTTAGTGGTGCCTCAAAGGAGACAACCGAGTGCAAAGGGTTAAACATTTCTTCCGTCCTAGAATAAATCCATTGCATATGATTTTCTTCATTTTATGGACATGAAATTAATATAGCACCTCATACAATACTTAAACGGCTAGTAGTTGATTAAATACCAACAGGGTTACATGCGAGCAGGCATGCTGAACATATTTAATACGGGCTGAAGAAATGAGTTGATTAATTTCTAAATATTCTGAGTATAAATTGTTGGATGTCGAAGCTAACGGAATGATCGATACTGAACAGGTCGGTTTCCATTCATAATCATCAGACCAGGAGTTTAAGGGTAACTTAATTATCGGAGGTTGGTTTGAATTTACTCGGTTACGATATTCTTCCGAAACGATTAAGAAGCGATGCCGTCCCGCAATCTGTGACGGTTTAGTCTAATTCGATTTTATCGTGGCTGGAAAGCCTCGGCGTAATGAGTTCGTGTACAGCAGGATTGTGTTGTGGAAGAAGTTTCAGGGGGTAGAAGCTCGCCGCGTGGGACACGTTCGTGTACGAGGAAACGAAACCTGGAAGACTGTCTTTTAGTAATTCCGGCGAAGCCCTTATGCGGCCGCGAATCAAGAATACGTTCGAAGCTGACTTTTAAATTGAACACATTACCCCGTGATATCCGTGCAAAAACGAGCTCGAGGCAATTTGTATCGAGCATTAAGGGAAGATCTCAAGATACACAGAAAGGGACCAAATGTGTCTCGAAGGAAAAGAATCAGCCGATGGTGATTAACGCAGGGGTTGATTCCCCAGCGAAATCATGATCAACGCCAGGCCACGTAACCGCGAGTGGTTTATAGCTGTCACTATGGCGGCCGGCAAGAAGAGAGTTCGAGCAAAGCCATTAATTCGTACGTGTTGGTGTCAGCCAAGAACGGATAAGTGCGCCCAACGGAAGATATATATCTCCATTTAGGCGAAGATGGGACTTACTCGTTAAAACCAGACCTTACACCGGCGGCGCGTCGGCGCGGCGGCTCTCTTAATAAATTCTCGGGGCCGCGCGAGTGCTTTGAACTCTGCGGAGATGTCAAGCGCATTAGAATTATATTTCGTATCGATCAGATCCAGGAACTTCCTTTTCATCGGCTTCCAAAGAAGGAATTCATCGCTTCTGCCCCGTTCCACCCTTAATTTAAATATCCTGCCATTACTTATTCGACGCTTCCAGCGCTGAGAAAAGGGGAGTCTGATTGGCTGTGACGCGGTATCAGTGGAACTCACACCGACGTACATCATTGTGCGAGTAGCATGATGTACGTACACTGTAAGAACTTCAGAAGAGATTTTCTGTTTAACTCTTGTGCCATCAGCCGACATTCCTGCGACGTTCGAGAATATTGTAGTCGTTAGACTTCTGTGAGTACCGGCTCTTCTGAAATTAAAAATACTCGTCAGGTTTCTGTAATATACATTTTATTTTCTCCTTGAACGAGGGATTTATTTTCTCATCAACCGTTTCATGATTGAGGCTTCAGACATTTCACATGTTTTAAAGAATTACATTATTTCTTAAGTTCTTCTGTTGAGCTAGAAAAATTGACGATTCCCTTTGTTCTCGAATAAACACGATCTTTCTCCTCCAATATTAAGGTAGGCGCACACTAGACCGCACCGCGACTGCACGCCGACCACCCGCTTCCGCTGTTTTGATTTTTGTATTATATATGTAGTTCATAGTTCTGTGTTTTACGTTACGCATGGGCAAATTTTTGCTCGATCGGAGGCATTTTCAGTATCCCTTGAAAATGCCTCCGATCGAGCAAAAATTTGCCCATGCGTGATGTAAAACATAGAACTATGAACTACATATACGAAAGTCAAAACAGCGGAAGCGGGTGGTTAAATATCGATAGCAGTAAAGCAGTGTTTAATTTCAGCTGAACTTAAAACAAAGGTGCGTTCGTGTTTATTATATTCAACGTGAAATTTCCATCCCGGTTCAATATTGCGAAGCCAGCGGCTAATCTTCGAGAAGAAACCACACAATATCTACTAATTTCGAGGAACTACTTTGAGTGAAAATTAATTCTGCTAGGTCGTCGAGCGTTCAACTTCAGAGAAGCAGCACTATACGTAGCCGATACCGCAAATCTAATTACCGGGAAGAATGCGCCGTCGAAGCTCCGGAGACCCCGTCGAAAAAAATATTAAAGACGTTTCCCGTCGAATAATGGAGGAAGAAGTATACTCGCTGCAGCGTGGCCGTACTCAAATATTGATTTCTCTTCGTAGCAGGAGAAATTCATACGTTCCTACGACCGAGGGAAAAGAATAAATTTCGAGAGCGGTCCGATACGGGGAAGATAAAGGGGATCGAGTAAATCCATTTACATCGACGATTTCTGCAAAAAAAATCCAATTTAATGCGCAGCCGCTGCTTCAACGATCAATTCGTTCGAGGATCCGGATTGATTCCTTTGCTGCTACATATCGGTTGAGCCCAGTTGTGGTTTAGAAAATTCTTTTCTAGTAAATTACAAGAATTACTAAAATCACAGCGGTTTAACATGTTTACAATCAGAGTATCTAAGATCGAATACGAAGACATCTGCTGATGACAAAGACAGCTCGCACGCATCACCTTTGTCCTTACGCTATCCAAGGATGGAATATCGGTTGCAGAAGCGAAATCCGGTTGCTTCGGGCCAGTTACAGTTTCCGATACTCGAGTCATCCGTTATACGTCCACAAATACATATACATATTCGGGTCGGTACACTGCTGAGACAGGGTCCACCGTTTATCCATCGTAATCCGATTTTGATTCTCACCGTCATAGCCGAATATAATCCTGTAATAACGACGTATAATATTATAACCACCAGGAAGCAGCTACAGGCTGGTAAACAAGCCTGTAAATCAAGCATCTGGTTGTTGTCAGGTTTTAGTGGAAACGATCGAAATCAGGACTTCCGTTTAGGGCGGTAAATCGCGCGGTCGATCATCGCGCTCGATTAATTAATATTTCGTCGAACGGGATTCCTGCGGCCGTCTCGGCGCGATCAAACGTTCATTTCATCACCCCGATATATGTCGCATACCTAGCCGTTCGTAGGATTTATTTATTAACGATCTCCTGTTACACATCGCGCTGAAACTTTGACAGTTACCTCGCCTGATCGGTCTCACTTGTCACCTGTTAATCAACGAATCCTGTTAGGCCTATTTGTGGGTTCACATGGGGACTTCACGTGGTGAATAAAAAGTTCCAATCTCCTTGAACTTCGCAACATTTGTAAGGAACGTCAAGAACCGATTTTTCATCAAGAACATCAATATCGATAAAATCGATTCCCTCATCGCGTAGACACACCATGCGGGCCACAGCTCAGAAGTTAGGTCCGTCTCGGGACAGGAAGCGAGCGTGTTCAAGTACGGATCAACGTAACCGAACCCACAGCTTTAGCAGGCCGCTAGATTTTCGCCTCTCAGTCAGCTTCGCGAGACGGCACCTCATAATCCTTTATGTGATCCTGTGTAATGCTGAGAAACATTACATACAGATTAGCGCGGCGTTTCGTGCGGAAAACGATAATGAAGTTGCGCAGGTAACGTGATAAATTGTTTTCACATCGTCAACTTCAGCGGCCGTGTTCCCTTTTGAAAGATGAACTGGTTTATCGTTTGTATTCTGACTTAATTGTTTGTGTTTCGAATTGCAGCTCATCTTTCAGTTGCTTCCCTCTGGGCAATTTCAGTCTATCTGCTTATAACAAATACATCCCGCCTTGGGTGTGACAGCACTGGGTGTGGGCCAGATCGATGCGCTAGGCGTTCATGGGCTAAATGTCCATTACGTGTCTAAATCGCCAGTTTTCACTTATTATTCATTATTCACACGATTTTTCAGACATTTCACCACAAAAAGTAATCAGCACACAGTCTTCTACAAATCTTAATGCAGAAAATTTCACCTTGATTATTTATTCATAACAATATATTTTGTATTCAATAATGTCATAGCTGACGCCAAGGCAAATCCAACGATCTATTTAATGTGGTCTTTATGTTTTGAAATAATAGTGAAATAGGCGTGAACAGCTAGCGCGTCGATCTTTATATAGATCTTATATATTATATAGATCTTTATATATATACCTCGATTCTTATATTATGATTATATTATTGGGAGTACAAATAAGTCTCCGCCGTTTGAAATCAGATAGCGCAACCAGTAAGTTATGGCGGCTAGTGTCAGATGTAAGACGTAATTTCGTAAGGTTGCCCATTTGTCAACAACATAACCTCGAAATATTAGCAATTGTGTATCAGCATCGTATATTTTTTTCGTGCGAGAATGTCGAATTTTGAGCCGAATTAACGTCATTTTCGGGAAGTTCTCATTTACTTCTTTATATGGTAAGGCTGCATTAAGTGAGAGAAGTTGTCGTGAGTGGTTTCAAAAGATTAAGAACGGTAAATTTGATGTCGAAGACAAAGAAAGCAGTGGAAGGCCGAAAGTGTACGAAGACGCGTAATTGGAAGAATTATTGAATGAAGATTCGTGCCAAACGCGAGAAGAACTTACGCTTGCATTATCAGTGACTCAAAAAGCGATTTCACATCGTTTAAAATCATTGGGAATGATTCAAAAGCATTCTTCTGCATGATAATGCTCGTCCTCATGTTGCGGCGCCGGTCAAAACCTACTTGGAAACACTTAATTGGGAAGTTTTACCCCACCCGGCGTATTCATCGCTGACGCATGACCTGTCTGAGTAGCACTTCACATCATATGAAGATCCCAAAAATTGGGTCGATTCATGGATAGCGTCAAAAGACGAAGCGTTCATCCGACGCGGTATCCGGATACTGATAGAAAGATGGGAAAAAGTAGTGGCCAGCGATGGACAATACTTTGAATAAAACATAAGGTACCGTTCTTTCGCAGTAACTGCCCAATTTAAGATGAAAAACGGCGGAGACTGATTTGTACTCCCAATATCAGTTAATTTCAGACGAATTTTTACCACGTTTTTACTAGCTCGCTTTCTTGTTTGTTTGTCTGTCTGTCTGTCTGTTCGGTGGCAAATTTTGCAATTGATTTTAAACTAACTTCCCGATGAGCTAGAGGCTTGAAATTTTAAACATAGCTCAGAACTGGATGACAATGCATTATTCAAAAAAAAAATTTTTTTAAAAGTCTATCCGTTTCGGAGAAATAACAATTAAATATTTACCTGTTCACCTCCCCGCGAAACTACGTCATCGCCAACCGCGCGACAGCGCTCCCTACTCCACTACGCATTCCCACTCTGACTCATCCCCACTCTACTGACCCGCTTCGCACCGAAGGAGCTCAGTGTGCGTTTGAGCTCCGTGCGGTGTTTACAATGTTACTACGTATTATTATACTATAATGTTTGTTTACCAATCGAAAGGACAGTTACACCGAGATTTTCGGTCGAACATGTATCTTTGATATTTTACCGCGGCGTTTGTTTTCAATATGACGCGTCGCAATACCGTCTGAAATTTACTACATCTCTCTGTTATAATCTCATGAAAATGTTCAAAATCGATTGTAAAATTTCACACATACAAGACTAAAAAGCAGAAAATAATTATTTAAATAAAAATAAATTTTTTAAAAATATCACGTTTTTAAAATGGACTAAAAAGTATAAAATAATTTTTCCTAGCCCCCTACAGACTCCTAACCACGTACAGATAATCCTGAAAATTCGTGTTTGTGAATTTTGAACAGCTACGCAAATACTTGTAAGATTTAAAACGAAAAACGTGGGGCGCATGCAATAGATAATTGATGCATGAATAGTTCACCCAAATTACTAAAAATTTTATTGCTTCGCAAATGATATGGACTATTGTGTGAGATTTCTCAGGGGCTGCTACTCTCTACACTCCTTACTATTACCTTGCGCCCCACGTTTTTCGTTTTAAATCTTACAAGTGTTTGCGTAGCTGTTAAAAATTCACAATCACAAATTTTCAGGATTATCTGTACGTGGTTAGGAGTCTGTAGGGGGCTAGGAAAAATTCTTTTATACTTTTTAGTCCATTTTAAAAACGTGGTGTTTTTAAAAAATTTATTTTATAATTGTTGTCCGAAGAAGACTTCTAAGAAATGCATTATGATTTCCTCGCGACAGTTTCTAATTATTTCTAGCCGTGAAATCCTCCAGTTACTAATCAGAGAAGCCCCGGTTTCCATTCCCACTGGCAGTACTGGAACGATTACGTTGATTCGAATCCCAGAAAAGACAGCAAATATCCTTGCACCTGCTGGTTCGCCAGCACGTGTCGACAAATCGTGATGACGAGTTGCACATTGACGACGCGACTCAGGCGCAAGTAAAATAGCAACGGGTTTCGACATCAGCGATTTATGAAACTGATTAGCCGTCGACATAATGCAAACTCGATTTCGATCCCTTTTACCGCCACCCGCTTTGAAGTCGCTAATTGAGAAGGCCGTGCTCGTCAAAGCTCGGTTGCTCGTTCTATCTGTACGGCAAATATCATCCACGACGACCAAATCGTCGAGCAATCTGACGTAACTCCGTTTAATGCGCGGAAATTACATGGGCCGCACCGTTGCGCGTAAATTATTCATAGGCGGCGAAACAGGCCGCGCGCATAAAATCGTGCTTCCAGCCCCTGGATCCGATCTGAATTTTTCTGGCGGTTTTATGCGAACCACGGCTAACAATCGGATTCGCCTGAAAGCTCGCGTGCAGTCTACCACCTGAAACACGAATGACAGATGAAGACGATTGACAGGCGAATCTGTTTTTTTTTTCAATTATTTATTTAAGGTCGCATCAACATCTAGGTCATTAGCGACCACAAGAATTGTGACATGTGAAATACAAATTTAGATTCTTAAAATTAGAATTAATTACAAGTACATTGTGGAAAAATCAGTTAGTAACAATTATACATATATAATGATTACATAGTGTGGAACAAATTAATGGATTTTAGAAATGTTATAACATGGTTGAACAGGCGAATCTTGACTCTAATAAATAGAAACGCCTGCAATGAACTTATAACTAGACTGCGGATTTTTATGCAAAATATAATATTTTAAGTCGTTTGTAAGAAATGGAAGCTAGATAACAATGTATTTCATCAACCAATAGTCTTAACAAGTCGAATATAATGTAACAACAATCTTAACACTAAACCTACCATTGCCGGTCAAATGACTGGTCTTACATTTTGAATTTTGTAATTATATTGAAACTATCACGTTGCTTGCATGGAAATTGAGTCGGTAAATTTCTTTATCCAACCACATATTACAATAAAAACTTCACGAAGTCTGAATAAAAAGAGCCTTGTCAATTTTATCAGCTGAAACATTCTAATCGCTTCCAATGCTCGGTAGTTTTAGTGTTAAACTCATCTAATGTGTTTAGAATTTAATGTAAATAATTTAATGACCAATTTAATATTTCTCGAACCGACAAGCTTGCATAAAAATCGGTAGTATATTTATGACAGTCGGAAATAACGACGCCGATCAAAGAAGGTAAATGAGACTATCTTAAAGGGAAGTGTTCATTAACGGAAGATTATTCCCTGTGACCGTCGGCGGAGGGGACGAATAATTCATTACAAAGTTCCGTGATAAAATGAAAGATTCGAAATTTGCTTTTGATGCACAGCAGCAGCGAGCACTTTGAAAACGACTTTGATTAAGTTTTAGAGGAAATTCTGTTCTGTAAATCGTTTATAATTTTATATGCATATATAAAATATATATATATATATATATATATATATATATATGCGCATACGTAATTTGGTAATCATTAATGCGCGTGGCTTAATTGCTATTAATATTGGCTACACACATAATAACAACTAATCGCCAAATTAATATTCCATACATACGCGTACATGGATATATTTTCCGACCGGACGAGCTGTAATTCCATGATCGTTGCTATGGCTTAAGGATTTTATGGTTAATATTGTCTCCCTGTAATTGCGTCCAACGTAATCGCTTTTTTTTCACATCGAGATGGAAAATATTGTAACAAGAAATGAGAAAATTCCAAGATAGGCGTTAAAAAACTTTCATAAAGATTTCGCCAAGAAGATAATGTATAGAGCAATATTTTTCTATTCTACAGTTTATGTCGCTAAAGGTTTTACGAGCGCCTTTTATGACGTAGTAAACTTACTTTCCATAATGCCCGCGCGATTTAACGATAAACCATGGACACAGACACGCGGAATCATTATCAGATAATAGTTAACAGGGACAAAACACTGTTTACAACAGTTCGAGTTAAAAACTATCGGTTTCAGCCTTTTCACTATCAAAACAATCGTTGAATCATTAATTTCTAATTTTGAAACAAATCTGTATACACATACCATACAGTATAATAAATATTTGTTTATATTACAGACTAAAGAAGACGAATATCAAAATTTTACATATTTTTTACCTATTTACAAGCACTAAAATCGTTCATTGCTCAAGAAATCAACTTTCTATGAAACAAAGAAACAAACCAAAGTTATAGGATCAGCAGTTAGCTCGTGAATATCTATCGACGTTTACTTAATACGTTACAGGTCGGAGGAAGGCTAAAATTTACTGAACATAATTTTTTGTGGGACTCTGAACCAAATCATGCATAAAATTGTTCCTTTGCACTTACCGGAAGATTATCATACTTGATACGAATGTCTTGGAAGCATCAAGCGTCAACAACACGTTATACCATGTTTTTGATTTATTTTTACATTGAGATTGACTGCTTGTTCAATTGAATTATAGATATATCTTGTATATCCCCTGTTAACACGTCGACTAAGCAGATGGAGCGTCGTAGATCTGACAGAGCGTTTGACTGTGTCAATCGATTGGTTGGTTACCAGTAGAGGGCCCTTGGTTCGTCTCATCCTAGACGCTCTCGTGAACAGCGCAGTCATGAGACGGTAATGGTTGAATTATTCGAAGATGGTAATTAACTAATAAGCACGTCTTAGGGCATCGCTTCCCCGGGGCACGAGTTTGAAGGGGACGATTGTTATAGAAGCTAGTGATCCCAAGCAATCGTGATTAATGACCTACAATGAGGTGGTAAGAGTTACTCGAGGCAATCATTCATTCCCCGAGGGCGCTATACTAAACTATTGAGGATATTGCGGAGTTACGTAGGATATTTCAACCCCTACGAGACCGAGATTTCGTGATTCGAATCTAATCACGTTTTATCTGAAAGGAAGCGATTAAATAATCTGGAAATAAAATAATCTGAATGAATTCGTTTCTAAAAAGATTAAAACTGACAGCAACAAAGAGATTACAGAGGAATAAAACGATTTTGAACAGTTGAGATTACACTGTACTTGAAACTGAACTAAAATTTCAACAAGAAAATCCTTGTTTTACTATAGATTACTGAGTTTTTTTTTATTAAATCTTACTGAATTCCTTATTAAAAAATATTAGCTCCTCCTTCAGCTCTATAAAAATTACTTTAGATCGCTAGTAAAAACTATCAACCCTTCTTCTAAGATACTTAATCAAATACGCTTCCCACACCCAACTTCGAGAGTTATCAACTATCCTCTCTATGAATCATAAACGTATGCAAAATTATATTCTCATCAAAGTTTAATCAAAATTGATAGACGCAGCGTTTTAATTTTATAGCTCATATGCATTTTATACATTTACATAATAAATGAATCCGAAATGAAAAATAATAGACGACGAGAATGTAAGAAAATCGACATATCACTTTCAATTCAATGAATTTATTAGCCCCATATTTAGCACAAGGACAAAAATATTTAGTATACAATCTCCACATGTCTTTTAAGTATCGAGCATGGTTTTCGTTTGTACAAAGTCATTTTCTATTTCATCGGGGCGAGCCTGAAATTGAGGTAGCTCACAAAAACGTTAAACACAGAGTGAAAAAATAAATTTTTAAAAAATACCACGTTTTTAAAATGGACTAAAAAGTATAAAATAATTTTTCCTAGCCCCCCACAGACTCCTAACCACGTACAGATAATCCAGAAAATTTGTGATTGTGAATTTTTAACAGCTACGCAAATACTTGTAAGATTTAAAACGAAAAACGTGGGGCGCATGCAATAGATAATTGATGCATGCATAGTTCACCCAAATTACTAAAAATTTTATTGCTTCGCAAATGATATGAACTGTTGTGTGAGATTTCTCAACGGCTGCTACTCTCTACACTCCTTACTATTATCTTGCGCCCCACGTTTTTCGTTTTAAATCTTACAAGTATTTGCGTAGCTGTTCAAAATTCACGATCACAAATTTTCAGGATTATCTGTACGTGGTTAGGAGTCTGTAGGGGGCTAGGAAAAATTATTTTATACTTTTTAGTCCATTTTAAAAACGTGGTGTTTTTAAAAAATTTATTTTTATTTAAATAATTATTTTCTGCTTTTTAGTCTTGTATGTGTGAAATTTTACAATCGATTTTGAACACTTTGATGAGATTATAACAGAGAGATGTAGTAAATTTCAGACGGTATTGCGACGCGTCATATCGAAGACAAACGCCGTGGTAAAATATCAAAGATACATGTTCGACCGAATGTTATTTCTCAAAAACGGATAGACTTTTAAAAAAATTTTTTTTTTAATAATGCATTGTCATCCAGTTCTGAGTTATGTTTAAAATTTCAAGCCTCTAGCTCATCGGGAAGTTAGTTTAAAATCAATTGCAAAATTTGCCACCGAACAGACAGACAGACAGACAAACAAACAAGAAAGCGAGCTAATAAAAACGTGGTAAAAAACGAAAGCAAGTTGTCTATTTATGTGCGTCGTCTGTTTATAGCACAACAAAAATAGCACGAGGTGGCCATTGCGGTAGTCAGGTTAATAGAAATGATCAATACCCACGTGTCAGCTGAACCTGTTTGCAGCTTGCTCCGGTCCTTTGAAGTATTGACATGTGTGCATACGTACATTTATGAATGGCCACGTGTTTCCGTGGCAATTGGCATGCTTGCTCATACATCACCGCGTCCGTAACTACGTAATTGTAGGTGCCAATACGTCGGCCGGGTTGCGAAAATCGGAGTTCCCGCCGATCGATCCCGGCCCGCGGTTACTTCGCGAAAGAAAACGAGCGTTTGATTGTTCCTCGACGATACGCCGCGCCGGCCAACCGGAATCGTACAATGCGCTCGGGTCCTCGGTGAAACAATGGGGAAATCCCACGATTCTCAGCGACATACGAGAACTCTCACGTGTTTAATCTGCATCGGTTATCCCCGCGTTCATTTGCACTCCTGGAACTTATTTGTGTTTCGAAGGGCACGGTTTATAACGGTTTATATTAATGTTTCATTAAATGAAGGAGTAATCGAATCGGACTGCGATAAAGATGGGGGCCCGGTTGCCACGTAATACTGACCTGGGTGCTTTACTTGAAATTTCACGGCCATTTCTCTCAGCTTTGCGCAGTTAGGGATTCGATCTGGCTCCCTAGGAAAAGCCAGCCCTTATCTCTCGACGAAAAATTGGAGACTCCTTGTAGAAACTATTCTGGTAAAAAATAGTCTAGTATATTTTATAGTATTTTCTATTATCTTCCAACACATTATGCTATATTTTAACACTTTATTGTACATTCTAGTATATTACATTATAGAAATTAAATTTCTATTACATTATATAGAAAAATGTACAATATCTTTATGTATTTGTTATTTAATAGTATACGTAGATTCTCCCACATTTTCGCAGATCCGAAGTTCGTGAACATTCAATGCAAAGTCTCTAAAATGAATTTTAAATCAAGTCCACTAGGATATTTTATATACCATATTATAATAATTAGATGGCACTAATGGCGAAATAATGAATCGATCAGTATCCTCATGAAATTTCAGCATCCTAAGTGTTCGCATATTAAAATGGGGAAAAGATATTCTAGCTTCACACTTTACCATCCATTTAGCGAGAAAATAATAGATTACACTTTGGATCGTTTAGTATATATAAACAGTTACTTAATATTGTAAATTTTTTCAAAGAACTACTCATTATTTTGGCAGTCTCTTTAGTGCGCAAGTTTAAACAATTATGATTAATCAATTATTCCGTCGAAACGGCTCTCCCCTTTTTATGAGAACTTGAACGCACGCTTTATGTATGAGACAGGAGCGTTTTCCACGTTTACCGCGGAGAAAGTTTAAATTCCTATTTGCGAGCAATTTCCCGGGCGAAATGATGTCTCAGAGTTCTTCTGAATTAATTAATTTGGCAACATTTAAACATTCTGGACCTCTCTCCCACAATTTATCAACTATTAGGTCGGTGCACATGAATGAACTTCGTTGAAAATTTGATACTACCTTACCATTTGGAAAAGTGTTCAGTGGAATGAGATGTACAAATTATAAAAGTGAACGTTGATAATAGTAATAATTCTTTGGATCGTCTAGAAATACGGTAATAATTCTTTCGAATGTCTAGAGAGAAATATTATAGTTATGTTTCGATTTCGATGAAACGACGTAAAAATAATTTCTGTGTTTCCTGGTTTTCCTCTGCGGCGAGAAATTCGCAATTTCTTTTTCATTTGGCGAGTTACAAATCACTCGTGAATTGCATCACCGTAAAAGTGATTTTTACGAGTTTCTCCAGCAGCGTTCGATTAATTCGATGGAAAAACAGTTTCCGTTCGCCCGATATTGAATTTCTTACTCTGACTTCGGAACATTATTGGTAATCTCATAGAAAATTACGTTGCGCCCGCTATATCTATTGGCCACGCCATGGAATCGTTTCGGTGTGCTGCTGAACATTTCATTGCTGGAAAGAGAGCATTATGAAAACATCTTTGTTTTCTTAAAGGATTAAATTAAATGTTCACTTCATTTCTGTTTACTTCAATTCATTTGGACAATTCTTATTGTCCATAAAAATTGCAGTACTTTAGTTACGGGAAATTTTTTATTGTGTTCACAACATTAATATACTACAGAGTTCTTATACAGGGTGTGGCCGGACGGGTGGTACAACCGAGCAGAGGGTGATACTACATGTAAAAATATAAGTTTCCTCTCATATACAAAGTATTGTTCTCTCTTCCACCTATAAACATCTGATGTTTATAACATTGTTGGTCTAAACCATTGAATGTCAATATTCTTACCATTTTCATAAATGGTATTAAAATGGATGTGTTCTGTCGGGTATCGCATTCGTTCAATTTGAAATTACCGCCAAGAATCGATTCAATAACGTGTCGATCATTGTATCTGATTGGCTGAATGTCAAATGCGTCGTTCCAATATTTGTTGTGGTTGCTCTTCATAATGGTCAATAGATCAGTTCAATTTAGACCAGCATGGAATTCGTTTCCATTAATTCAAATTTCTAAAATTCTTTATACATAGCAAGTGGGTGTCTTAAGGGTTCATTTATAAACAGTGTTCTTTGCCGTATTAAATACCAATGATATTAATTCAATATATATTTTCAGACGCATACTCTTGAGAATGATCCAAACCCGGATCGAAACGTAGAGGTTAAATTTTCCAAATTTGCATTGTCTTTTCTCTGATCGACACTGTACGCTGTGAGCATATTGACTCTTATCATGTAAAAATAAGTCGAAAAAAAAGGAATAACATTTCTTTGTTTGACGCTTCGTTTTCGAGAAAATCGAGTTTGATAATGCAGCGAATACACGTGCTATTCAGAGCATTATTTGGCGAAAAAAATATTTGAAATACTACTTAATATTTTAGATTTTAGTTTGCTTAAAGAAAATAGTATTTTATTTGAGCAATCTGAACCTCGAAATAAAAATATTTCTATTTGAACAATCTGAACCTAGAAATAAAATACTTCTATGTATTTGAACAATCTGAACCTCAAAATAAAATATTTCTATTTCAACAATTTCATCCACAAAAATGACGTTTCCGCGATTACTTATATGATAATCGAATGTACAGTAAAACGGCGAAGTAATTTGGGAGTTCATGTGATCGCACATATTATATGTATATTAAATTGTCTAAGATGAAACCATAAAATGGTAATGGCACTCTAAACCCTGAAGTCCGGTTGTCCAATTAGGAGAATATATTCTTCAGCTCCATCTTACTTACCACCACTTGAAACGACCTGCCATAATAAGACTATATGTTCTGCCGCGAGTAGCAGTGAAAGGGTCAAGTATCCATCATGAATTGTCGGTTTTTCCAAGGAGAGAGGGGGTAACTTAATGTCCTCATTCCGAATGCAAGCCCCAGGCATCCATGGCAAGACGATCGATCTTCCTCGTCGCTTGGTTCGTTTCACTCACGATCCCAGAAATTCGGATCCGTCTGTTCATTTAGCCATTCTATCTCGTTTATTATTATGATTACTTCCTCGGAAATTCCCCATATTAATACTGCAAATTGGATACTGCAGGATATGGTAGATTAAACGTATAAACCTGATGATATAAATCATCATTATAATGTCAGAAACTTGAGAAATGAGCAACAATTAAATTTATTCAATTTTATTCTTGGATAAAATATACTTTAGTTTATTCACTAGTATTTAGACTGTTTAATGCTTTCTAAAATTATTTCTAGTCTCTAGGCCATTGACACACGGGGAACAGGTTGCGAAAATGGGGGACGGATAAGTGTTAATAAATAAAAATGCCAACACAAAATAATGAACTAGATTAATCAGTGTAGTCGGGTACGGTAGCCATTAAGTCGTAGGTGGCCCGTTTTGTTCTACAATCCCTAACACGGGCATGTAGACATTGTAGACTCTGCTCGTCTATTTTGAGGTCGCTTTGCATGTCCACAGCGGAGAGCAAACTCTTCAGCCGCAGTGAACTCACAACAATTGTAGGGACTCGTGTCACATCCATTCTAGAAGTCGAAGACCTTCGCGCGACGACTCCAAACATTTACTATTTACACTAGCCGCGCGCAAGAAGTTCATTCTGCCCTGGTCACCACCAGTGTGTCGCCAGATCAAGACCTGTCTCCTCACTCTACCTTCCCCTTCTACAAACGCTATTCCCAGCACGTCCGCCGCGGCCCGGTCACGTGACGCGTCTCTTCTCTGTCGTGCATGTATCCGGTACTGGCAGAGAGAGGGTACCTTTTTCCCCTCGATTTCGACTCCCTCCCCTCAACAGGCGACACTGCTGGTAACACCGGCGCGGTAGTTATCTACTTACAACGTAGGCAACGACGTCATAAATTTAGTGTAATCGTCTACATCAAATAATCGGCGGAGATCATAACAGAGTTTTATTCGCCGTAAAGTCGTCGAGCTCCGCGAACCTCTGAATATTTTATTTCGCGAGTCGCGTCAAATTAAACGTCGCGGCATGACAGTCGAAACGTCGAACAAGTTTCTGTATTGTCGTTGGCCATTGTTTGCGGGCGTTGATTCTAGTTGTCGGTTTTACGACATCAGCGCAGCAACGTAATATTTTGTTCGCGAATAAAGTTGTGCTCGACGGACCCTCCCCTCGAGGAGGATTTATATCATAGCCCTCTATTGGCTTCTCTACCCCTTCTGCATGGCTTTTATACATATATTCAGGAATACGCTCGTATCCTCCTTCCACCTACTTCGTGCCTCATCTTCCCCCAGTTTGAACGGTTCAGACGATATAAACAGGATGGTTGCACGGTGAACGACGCGTCTGGGAGATTTATCTCGTCCGAAGAAAGTTCAAACTATCAGGTAACATCCATGGGAATTAACCCCGCCATCGTAAAATGCAATTTTTACGGGTGGAGAACAGGGGACGATTTGTGTTAATAAAGAACTCCCAACGAATGGACCTGCACACGGAAGTCTTTGCACGTCCACGACTTTACGGAGCTTGGCGGCTTACGAATTTCTCGGGAATTAGAGCGACAGAACACGTAATTCTTTGATGTTTTAGTGGATTGTAAACCGAGAAATACGTATACCGTGACTCACATTAGTATTTGGATAGTCTTTAAAAGGGTTTTCAAAACTTTCTTAAAACCAAACGATTGCCAAACTTATTACACATTCTGAACATTTCATCGAAATCGGTTGACGCTGCTGTTAGCCATTAACATTTAACATGTTCTCGGAAGAAATACTCGGAAGAAGGAACAATTTTAGTAAACCAACACGGCTGCGGTTTACAATAACAATTCGCGTTAGGTACAATTTATAATAGCTGAAAAAGTTCTGTTTTTCTTGTGCTCTGACAGTTTTCATTCGATAGATATGCATTCTATTTTTAACAGCGTTTTTGGACCTGTTACAATAGAATACCGCTTTAACAAATAGTATTTAATCTCTGTATTTGATTTTTTACCAACCTTTCCCTTGTCGCAATTTTTATAAAATTATTTTTCTAATGCTAACCTAATACGATACTAACGAATGGGATGTGTATTCGTGCAATTATTAGGTGAAGTAAAAAGTTCTGAGCGTTTTTCGC
>CM052283.1:4773861-4843221 GCA_028455765.1 Lasioglossum oenotherae | reverse complement strand
TTTTTTTTTTAATAATGCATTGTCATCCAGTTCTGAGTTATGTTTAAAATTTCAAGCCTCTAGCTCATCGGGAAGTTAGTTTAAAATCAATTGCAAAATTTGCCACCGAACAGACAGACAGATAGACAGACAAACAAACAAACAAACAAGAAAGCGAGCTAATAAAAACCTGGTAAAAATTCTATTTTGGTTTTGTTAATGTACAGTTACTGGAGAACATGTAGGCGTAGAAAAGATATGAATTTTCTCCTTTTTTAGGAAATTACGGACTAAAAAAAAAGTTCTAATCACTGAAACCGTAAAACAAATCGTAGGACAAGGGGTTAGGGGGATCATTTGGTTTTAAACTTTTAAAGAATCCATTTTTTCGAATTGTGGGAAAAGGTGGAATCAATCTTTGCTTGGTAGCTTTATGATTAGACTGTGATTTTTTATGCAGAATAAGAATTGTCCAAGTCAACGCGTAAATAAACTTGAAACTATACGAAATTTTCATGTTCTAGTATTTTTTTGGAAGATTTAATTATCTCTATTTTCATGTTCAGAGACGAACATTGATAAATTTCTAAATCTCCGAAATATTGCGACGCGTTTTTAATTTAATTACTTTTGTGGGCCACGTTAAATCAGACACCCTATACAATTTTTCCAACGATGTCTATCTACATTGTATGCAAAGAAGTTTCAATACTGGGAGCCCGCAACGAAAAAGTTTAATTCAGTCCACTCGGCTATCGAGTTTTTCCATCCGTATTCCGCTCCACTGCAGGAATATCTTCCGATGAGTGTCAATACTGGTCCCCGCTAACAAAATCAACGTCGCGAACAAGCTTTCGCGGCCGAATTTTCAATTCGCTGGAATAATTAATTTATCGCTAAACAGGTTTAATCGTATTTGCAGAGGGAATACCGTGTGTTTTGCGACTACTTGAATTTCTCCTGGATAACCGGATACGTACTCCGAAAAATTACGTGTTATCAATCGTTACGATGCACGGTGAAGTGAAGTTATTCGATTGATATTTAACAAAATGTTTTGATCGCTAAATCCAGAATTCTTTAATCATTTGAAATCCGAAACCATATATTTGAAAATACGTACATATGCTTGAGCTTACAATTAGAGAAATTACAATATTTTTACCACCTTTTTATCAGCTCGCTTACTTGTCTGTCTGTTTGTGTGCTATTCAAAATTCACAATCACAAATTTTCAGGACTACCTGTATGGGGCTACGAAAAATTATTTTATACTTTTTATTCCGTTTTAAAAACGTGGTATTTATTGAAAATTCATTTTTATTTAAATATTTTACAATTACAGGTCTCAGTATTTTATAGTTTACTAGTTTACTGTGGCTGAGTCTGGTTAAATGGAAAAGAAAGAAAAGAGAAAGCGCACGATTCTAATACGTTTAATTTCACAATGCTTGTAGGTATACAATATTTTTGTTGTTGCATTGTCTGTCACAGTCGTGGCATCTATATAATAGGTATATAAAAACACGCGCGTGTACGAATGCAACGTTTGTCAAAATTTCAAAGCACTCGGTGAAGAACTTTCGGAGATTTAAGATGTTGAACAAACGTACATTTACATTTTTATTTATATAAATTGTTGTAATGTACTGACGAAGAAAATTATAAAACGCGTTCCCTTTTCCCCTTCGTTACAGAAAATGATTGTGGCTCGAAACGAGTTGTAAATAATTAAATCTTATCACAGCAAGTACGCGTTCGTTCTGAATACCTCGCAAAATGGTATTTTCTAATTTTGTGTGCAAAATTTCCCTTTTATGCGAAATGATGTCCCTTTGGGACGAGAGCACCGAGAACAAATTGTAATCTGGGACAGAAAAAGGTCACCATGCATGTGCGATGTAGACGAGTAAGAAGTAACAATTGAAAATATCCTTGAATTCGTTGCTACTTCTACTTTCTGAAAATTCAGCTATTCGTCAAGTATTTTGCGAAACGACAGTTTCAAATAACAGGGAAGTGAAGCCGAGTGAAGGGGATGCTCGCTGAAGGGTCATTTGCAATCGACTACAAGTTTCCTCGCGGGAGGATACCTGTTCGTTCCCATTCTACTTCATTCCCATGACAACAGCTGCACCAGCAACAAGATAACGAGGAGAGGATTAAGAGTTAAACTAGTCATAACCACGTATCGACGCTTAGAAGCTCTTAAAACTCGCGAGCAAGTTTCCGCCGGCATCCAAACCTGGACAATGAAATAATGATCGAGCCGCCTCGAGGTAAAATTCAGCAACGTCACGAACCGTCTACAGGCTACGAAGATGTCTGGCGGAAAACTTAGCCGTTTCATTCGGCTAACAAGAAACTTCCACAGTCTCCATTCAAAACTTACCCTCGTAAATCATTAAAGATTAATCTCTGCCAAATTTATTTTATTTTATGCGATTTATAAGTAAGCAGGATCTTGTAGCTCCCAACTGAAAATTACGTCATTCATTTCGAACATTACAGACTTCAGCATTTAACCAGTCAGTGGGAACTTGGATCCATTTAGACAATGAGATGAGAGATGTGTAGAAAACATATTTTATAAAGTGGACGTGCCAGTAAAGGCTGCTCGACTAGCTTTATATCATCTTGACGATTATGCTTCCTGAAGTTTTACAATTTTATGATAAAGGTCGGCAGTGTATAGTTGTAACTAGACTGCGGACCTTACGCATTTATAACAAAAATGAGCAAGGGTAATTTAAAATATATATAGCAAAAATATAAGTGGTATAGTCGATATTATTTGAGAGAGTCGTACGCTGTATGCGAGGTTAGATGCGTTCGAATGACGAGCGTGCCGAAGCGTTGTTTACATTTCAGAAGTAAGGCTCGACGTTTGACGAAGATTTCCGATGATCGACGACAAGCGCCGATCAACGGAAGAAGACGCAGTCGTTTTATGAACTTTCGAGGCGTCAGTCACGTGTCGCCATTTATGGTCTTATTTTATGTTGTATTGGTGATGCCTGTGATTTATGGTAATTGTACTTTATGTTTATGTTATACGGTGTAGTTCCTAATCTAATATATATATATATATATATTTATATATATATATATATATATTCTATTCACTGTTTAATATCACTAAATACATCGCGAGTGTTTTATTACGAATCCTGACAATCCTATGGAAGACTACTACAGTGGGAAGAAAATCTATTTCACTCCAGTTCGTTGGAATTCAGGTAAAACATTTTTATTTTTTGCATCAAATTCGCAGTCTAGTTATGGCCAAACACATTTCTCGAATTGATTGCCAAACTGGATTCAATTTTGCGTAATTGTGTGTTAAAGTGGTAGTTTCTATATCAATATACAATGCGGTGTGGCGAACCAATTTTTTAGTTCAACACATGTTGGTCACATCGTCAAGCAAAGTCTACTGCCGCTTCCAATAGTAGATAAACATAAGTTTCCCGAGGAAGCTTTTTGCCAGCGAGTTAGCGTTTGCCGGCGGAAGGGTGATCCACCTACTTCCTTATTCTATGCTAAGTTACGGTCGACTTCGGCGGAAGCTATTATTAAGGATAACCAATTCCTCCAGACCCCGTTCTATTGGAACTGGTGAAAATGAATCGAAAATGGAAAGCTGATAAAGCAGCGAACCATGTCGCATCAGGGAGGATCTAGTCATAGGATTATCACGACGACCACTGAAACACACACTTTTCCATGAGCCCGTGCTCGAATATACTTCACAAGCCCCCAAAAAGTTCCTCTATGAAATATGAGTTTAATATCTTAACCCTCCTCAAAAATGGTTGCATAAAAGATCCTCCCGAGGTTTTCACCCATTTTCGTTCTACACTCTCCAATTTGGCCAATATTACGTCCATAATCCTATGTTTTAAGCGAATACGTCAAACTGCAAGGAAATTTTCCATCTGAATTGCAACAAACAGCCATTAGATAAAAATCGACACCCCTTCACGGCGCACAGTGTGACGAATGGCCTTTTCAGCTGGACAAGATTCCAAATCGCCTATTTTTCTATATTTAGCAATTAATATGTTTACAGTTGTATAAAATATGAATAATTATTAACTTTTTACAACATTTAGTTGGTTTGTGTTAATTAAACAATATATTCTAAGTGATTTATAATTAAATATAAAATACAACAAAGTCAGTAATGGATCTATGTAACACGGAATGATTTAACAAGTAGTAGATATTATCAAAGAAGACATCATTTTTAATTATGGACAAAAAGAATGTAAACATAATTTACTAATTTACTTTTTGGAGATTCAGACATATTCTAACGGGAAAGCATTATTCTTTGATTTAGTATAAGGTTTCAATTTATAAATAACAATTCTGCTTCATATTATTGTTTATTATTTTAATAAAAAGTGTCCTTTCAGTTTTTTCCCAAACGTTGTTTATACCAATTTGTTTCGATTAATCTAAAAATTTGTATTTCCAATTTAAACTTTTCATAATTTTTATAGAGGGTTAAATGTTTTGATTCAATGTACCTGATTATCTAAAGAAGATTTTGTTATAACGTTTTCTCTAACAACAATCACAGTAATAATAAAAATAACATGTAAACTGTAAACATACAACAGAAGGATTTTAAGTTTTAATATTCAAGGATATTAATACATGGTTATTTTAGATTATATTGGCACAGTTATAGTTTTTGTTTATTTGAAAGTTAATTTCGTCCAGCTAAAATGGCCATTCGTCACACTGTGCGGCGATTAGAATGTAAGAGTATTTTAAAATGCTTCGTTTTGATCATTTAATCTGCAATCTAGTTATGAATATTTACCTCTACAGAAACCTTAAGCTCAAAAGGAGCCCACAAACCCAATATCCCAGCAGTAAATTACATTACAGAAGTGACCGCAATCTAATAATTACAGTATACCAAATGCGTCCATGCATCCCTATAGTGTGTATGGAATATTCCAATCATACATTTCTGCAATAGAGTACACTCGTGTTTATAGTGCGAACGTATTGTTTGTGTTTACAGCGACGCATCAAGTAGCGTAAACCTATTAGTGTCAGTTATTCCAACAACAGTGCACATACGTTCGCATTTAAATCGAAATCATTTATCCGACCGATTTCAGGATTTGTCATGACGCAAACCCCGAAACAATGAAAGCATAAGACGCAGTAAGGTTAACACGCGAAAAATATCCTAAAATATCCACGTAGATGTTGTAAATAAATAATATGTTTAGATTATAATATTCATTGAATAACATTCAATCAGAAGACTATCCAAAATAATATAATCTGCACCACTTTAGTCAGGGGATGTTCGAGCACATTAATTATATAATACATTGGTTTACACTAAAAGATTCGTTATTCAAAGACGCACAAAATGGGTTTTGAGATTTCCGTCTAGGCATAAGTTTCGGAGATATTCAATGAAATATATTTTTCAACCCCAACATTGAGGGCTATTTCCACCCCCTTGACATAAATGTCGGCAGATAAAAAAAAAATACGAGTCAAATATTTTTTTGAGTTCTATATTGTGCAAAAAGTATATTGAATATTTAAATAAAAATAAATTTTTAAAAAATACCACGTTTTTAAAATGGACTAAAAAGTATAAAATAATTTTTCCTAGCCCCCTACAGACTCCTAACAGATAATCCAGAAAATTTGTGATTGTGAATTTTTAAATATAAAGGAGGGGTTTTTAACGATCGTAATTAATGTTTAATTAATAGTAATATTTTTCTCGGCGCTATGTTTCGATCAAATCTTTACACTTTTTGAATAGCTATGTTTCTAGGGCATAGAACGTTTGCTTCGGATTTGAAACTTTGATAAACGTTCCCGACTCGGGTTTGAATCATTGCAAGATGCCAAGCGCTATTCTATTGGAAGAAAAACAAGATGGTTTTGTTTCGTCCTAGACCCGCTAGAGGACTCATCAGTAAGGCTATCTAGCGGGTCCTGCCTTAGACACAGAATGTCTTGAGGAAAGTTCTTAATATACTAATTGGTGACAGTTTAGCAACTTGTGAGAAGGTTTGTTCGACAATTTGTCCATCTAGTGGACGCTGTCGAAACTAGTCTTCTCTCAGTAATTTTGTTCGCCATTTTAATAATAAAGGAGGGGTTTTAAATTGTGAATTTTTAACAGCTACGCAAATACTTGTAAGATTTAAAAGGAAAAACGTGGGGCGCACGATAATAGTAAAGTTACTTTAAAATCAATTGCAAAATTTGCCACCGAACAGACAGACAGACAAACAAACAAACAAGAAAGCGAGCTAATAAAAACGTGGTAAAAAACTTCCAATTCCATTAAACACCCTTGTTATTAGTTTTAACCAGTGACATGAACATTTTTTAATTAATTCCAGCAATTTCATGGAAATGGCCCATTGTGCGGCGCCCGTTTCTTCAGTGAAGGGGTGCAACTTTGATTGTCAGAATATAAATTTCAATATCAGTAAGCCGCAAGTGTAATCCCCGTCGCGCCATCGCGTCGCGCCGCGTCGGAGACAACGATACACGCGAAAGCAAGTTCGTGAGAGCGTGTCGCATTAATCGCGCGCGCCCGGTATAGAAGCCGACGGTGAATTAATTTAACGTAGCGCGTACGATTCTGCATTAGTTACACGCAGTTACATGCGATATCTGTTGGCACGGTACTGATTACGTAATACGAATGCAATGCTGCCGCTGCGTTGGTGCGCCGCCGCATCTAATGTATCCGCGGTGCCCAGTTATTGCCATCCATGGGATTATTGCTGTAATTGCATTTGTTGCGATTCCCCGGTAGAATCGTACAACGCGAAGTTTAATATTCCGCGATCGTTTTGCACCGTGCCGCCGGGGAAATAAAAATTATTCCAAGTGTTTCACGGTCCCCTTTCTTTCTCTCCCCAATTGGAAAACACGTTTCATCGCCTTGTTGATCGAATTAACCCTTTGCATTCAATTCTGTTCCTAATTACACCCTATCGTTTTAAGTGTCTTTCATACCACAGTTCCTCGATTGGTACTAATTTCATACAACTTTTTTAGTAATTTTATTAGAAACAGCTCAATACGTGTATATTAAAACATAGAATTAAAACGAAAATTAATATTGTAACATGTAATGTATATATTAATGCAATTAAAAAATTAGTGCATATTCCACGAATATAAGATAAATCATCCTAAAAGTTTTATACAGATCGTTACATAGCTTCTTTAAGTTAAATTTTATTGAAACGAAAATTTGAATTTTTATTTTGAATTATTTTGAAATATTGCAACTAGTGTTAGGTCCTATTAGAAGAAAAATGAAATTATTCCCAGCTTTCACAGATATAAATAACATCTTCGTCCCTGCCAGGCTCTACGATACATACGGGAGCTGAATTTTGACATTCTAAACATCTAATCTAATGCACCTTCCTGAGGATTCAGAAGACAAACGACCACTGAAAATACATTCAACATTGTCAGCATTTTCTTTTCATGGATCCTAGCTCCCTTTTCTCGTGGAGGACAATTTTCTCTTGGTCTTATCTTGCTTTGCTCGAAGCCCAGTCTCTTTGTCCAAGAAGTTTTTCCGCTCGAGTTAGCGAATTGCTTCGTAGTGCCTCGAACGTAATATCGAGATTAAGTGGTAATCATTTTATTTGCTGGCTACTAAAGATTCCTAGCCTAGCGTTAAACTACAATTGTTTCTTCAAATTTTCATGTCCTCTGTGCTGATCTTCGTAATAAAACAAAAATAACATTGTCTAGACATCTCTAATACGAAAACGTTGAACACACACATTGTGATAACCGACAGAAGAACTCTTCAAATGAAAACGGTCCATGGCTGATGAGCTTTGTATTTTTAAAAAATATAAGACAGGAGAAATATTGTCCGAAACGAATTGTTGTTCTTGGCAACGATATTTCACCGCGATGAATTAATACGATCGGGAACAGATATTACTGAAAAATCAAGTGGCTCGTTAGCGAATTACAGTAAGTGCTCTACATTGTTCGCGAGGCTATTGTGTTACGCTCACTTGAAACATCGAAATCCCCAGCGCCGCGCCATTGCGAACAGTATTATTGCTCGCGAAATTATTCTGACGATCTAGCTTGAATGTGGCCGGCGAAGCGATGCCGTGACAATGTGATTTTTATTGCAGTTGCATACTAAACGACTCAACTAAAAATATTGCGCCACTGTCACTGAAAAGCTTGCTGAAACCAATGTTATGTAAATTCTGCCGTCTTTCTATCGATCTCGGAGCCTTTCTTCCTCGCAACGATTCAGTAGATTCCCATAAAATCACACATCTGTGATAAGAAATAATGTTCTTTCGCAATGTTAACATACATTTTTACGTTGGGATTTGCTGTAAAAATAACTCAATTGCTATAACGAATTTCATTATTAACTGCACGTGGTCGGTAGGGGCCCCTCAAACACGAGAAAGTAATTTCGGTATTTTAATGTGAAATGAAACACAATTTTGGGAAAATTTTGAAGTTTTACGAGCGCGGAATTATAAAGCTACCAGAAAGATGACAGAAGTTCGTCGAACAAGATGGAAAATATTTTACTGGTTAAAGTTTATTGCTCGAATAGAAAAATTGGCATATATTTCACTTTAAAATACGGAAATTACTTTCTTGCCAACCCAATACACACATATGTGCATTGTGCATGCGATTGCACACAGATGTGCGAGTCGGTCGCGTGTCTTTACATTTTAGGAATCATCTAAAGAAGAAAAAACAGTTCGTAAGTACAAACGTTCTAAATGCTCGGAAGGTCTGTTAAAAGACCAGAGGCGAAATATATTTCCGCAATCGAATTACGCTCGTTTCGATAGCTCGCAAAGCGTTCACTTTATTATGCGACGATTTAATTTTAAACATACGAAAATACGACAGCCAGCACGTGTGGAATTACACATTAATTTTTGGTCGTGAATGGTTGGGGAGGCGGTAGAAAGGGTATGGAATAGGAAACGAAACAATGGTTGTGGAGGGGGGGCCGATTTAATCCGGTTTTTGTCCGATAGGAATTAAATGAAGAGGTGCATTGTTCGAAGGTGGACGCAATCGACAGGTTCGAGTGGGAAATTTTTAATTCACTCCGCCGGATTTACGGACTAGTAATTCCCGGACAATTTATACCGGCTTGAGTGCTCACACCGGCCAGCAACACACCGGCCGTCGTATACCATTTTTTCTTCTCACTTTCGCCCGTTCTTTCTCGCTCGATTTTTATATCTCTGTTCTTTTTTTGTCGTGCGCTTCTTGTTCCACGCTCAGCTATGCGGTGAGATTGTAACGAAATGGAGCTAGAGAAATCGGATTTTCCGGCGATCGGGCCGCTCGGGCAGAAAATTACGTAGAAAACTGTGTCGGCGATCTAGGCCGACCTGTTACGCCGAAACTGAAAGCGCGCACGTCTCGATTTATCTGCGCCACACTCCTCTCCGCCGGAGAGTGGAATAAACTTAATCAGAATTCCGACTGTATATCGAGTCTTGTCGGCGAAGGGTCAGTCGAATATACCTGCAACAGACTTTTTCTACAATTTTCTATTTCATTGGAATTTTTTGAAAATACCCGCGAGTTATTTTTCGGTGTACGTGTTTGTGTTACAATGTACACTCTACACACTTTTGCCACCGGATTGGTAACACACAAAAGAACTTCCAAAATCGGAGGTCTCTAAAAGGGCGAATTTTTTTAGATCGCACCTTTAGCAGACTAATACACTGAGAAAAAAAGCAGTTACTTCAATAACACGCGTGTTATTGTAATTTTTTTACTTCGATGAATATCAATGTATTCTTTTCAATAGTATGAAATTTAGCTGTTAACCTAAAGAACCACGCTGTTAATTAACATAACTGTTAATCCCCCCGATATCGCGATCCACTTCCGTTTATCTGCTGAATGCCGGTCATTCTTTGCTGTATACACACCTGCTATTATAAAATTGTATTTGTGTAAAACGACAGTATAAAAAGTTGAGAGCAACATTTTTATTTTCAATTGAAATCACTTTTATCAGATATTCTTATGCTTCCGCTATGTGCACCCAATAACTTATTGTTTCCATCGGTTTGTTGGTTTAACTGTTATAATTTCTTGGAAAAAGGTTAACGCTTTATTTTGTACACTGAGAAAAAAAGTAGTTACTTCAATAACACGCGTGTTATTGTAATTTTTTTACTTCGATGAATATCAATGTATTCTTTTCAATAGTATGAAATTTAGAAGCAAATCGTGATGTATTTGAATTGTCTATCATGAAATGATTGAAAATATTATTTGATTCAATACCGTATATTATTATTCGTAATATTTCTTTTTTTCCTTCAATCAGATATGTTGTTAAAAAAATTTGAGAAATGTATTGATTTAAACTGGAATTGGTTTGAGGCCATATCTTATTTTTTTTGAAAACATTGATGGTCAAGCTATTGGCTTATATGATTGGCGGAAATGAGTTTTGCTATTGAATTTCAATAGCATTAAATATTAAAATAAGTTGATATGATATTGGCACTATTCAATAGTACATCTTATTGAATCAACATATTTTTTTTTTTTGTTCCGACAGGATTTTTTTCTCAGTGTACAATTCGTAAAGTGGTTATACTTTACCTGGCACCATTGCAAAGAAGTTGATTAAATCCGGTTTCTTTTCAACAGCGCTACGCATTTACCTAGTTGCCCTACACATTTATATTAGTGTTTAAAGTTGAATGATTTACAGTGTTTTTGACAAGTTGGAGTGCCGCCGTATTGGTATGTATTCAGACATCGTTCAATGAGCGGAGCCGCGAGAAGGTTGGTCAGGGTTAGCTTACAAATCTACGTTACGTAAGCGGCGTGCGACGGTCATTATGTACCAACATGGCGGCACTCTTATCTATCAAAAACACTGGAAATCGCTCTCATGTTCCAACACTCGTAACTTTTGAACGAGTGATCTTCTAGGATTGAAACTTGGATTTTTGACATTTCCTCGCCAAAATCTACAGAATTACATAAGAATTAGTCCATTTTAAAAACGTGGTATTTTTGAAAAATTTATTTTTATTTATATCATTATTTTCTGCTTTTTAGTCTTGTACGTGTGAAATTTTACAATCGATTTTGAACATTTTGATGAGATTATAACAGAGAGATGTAGTAAATTTCAGACGGTATTGCGACGCGTCATATCGAAAACAAACGCCATGGTAAAATATCAAAGATACATGTTCGACCGAATGTTATTTCTCCGAAACGGATAGACTTTTAAAAAAAATTTTTTTTTTGAAAGTCCTTCGAAGTCTTCGAAGCTTCGAAGGATTCGAAGGAACGAAGGGTACTTCGAAGTTTCGAAGTTCCGAAGCTTCGAAGATTCGAAGTTCCGAAGCTTCGAAGTCTTCCAAGTGCTCGAAATTTCAAAGTCTTCGAAACGTATGAAGTTGTAACTTATGAGTTCAATACCATGTCACGATTTTTGATAAATAAAAATATTAAGTTTCAGTCATCGGTGATTGACAATGAACTTTCCGTTTTGATTTTTCGTAATTAAATTATATTTAAAAGAGTGCATTCTATTAATAAATTTCGAATGTACTTAAAAACGAATGTACTTAAAAAATAATACTTTGCAAACGAAATTTTAATGAGTTTTATTAAATTCGGTGAAATCGGATATCGCGGACTAAATGAAAAGAAAGACAAGACAGGTTTGGCGCTTGACAAAACTCACGTATTCAGTAGGACTGTAACCTTCCTTCGAAGCTTCAAAACTTCGAAACTTCGGAACTTCGAAGTTTCTGAAATCGAAGCTTCGAAATCTTCGACCTTCGAAGGAAAGTTACAGCCCTAATTCAGTTCTGAGCTATGTTTAAAATTTCAAGCCTCTAGCTCATCGGGTAGTTAGTTTAAAATCAATTGCAAAATTTGCCACCGAACAGACAGACAAACAAACAAACAAGAAAGCGAGCTAATAAAAACGTGGTAAAAAGGTAAAAATCTCTGGTAACCGTTAAAAGTTAACGGTTACCGGTTAAAGGTAAAGTTTAACCTACCTTCTTATCGAATCTTTGCCGAAGAACTTATTAGCGGTTCGACCATGCTGTCTCCAGGTGGATTTCCAATGAACACGAGCCACGTGTCAAAAACCGATCGTGCATACTTATGGAAGTCTCTTAGAAGTCAAACAAAAAGGGATGTGGCAGCTGCGTGGCTTCAGGACGGGCAGACTGAACGGTTTAATAATTTGTATGTTTACACGGAGGAAAGTGAGACGCGCGCGGCAGGAGAAAGGGCGTAGTCTCAATTATGAAGCGGGCCGCGCCCTCCGCGACTTCCCGACAGTTAATTATTCAGAAATTGGCGACGAGCCACGCCACACGTCTCTCCACATCAAGTAGTCGTGTGTCTCGACGAACTGCAATGGCCGAAGTTCGTCGGCGGAATGCCGAAAAAGGAATTTTCCACGAAAATTCGTCGAATGAAATCGAAGCGGTGCACGAACTTTCCCTATTAATTACTTAACCCTGCCGCTCACAGCAATTAATTAAAATCCCCGGGGCAAAAGTTCGGGAACACCTGTTACGTGTTTAGAATTATTTCTTCGTATCTCTGGCTCGACTAATGAAATTCTTCGGATGACTGATCGCTGAATGGTTCGACGTCGGCTAACAACCATAGAGGAAACTAGCCGAATGCTTATTGGCCATCGAAATCGCTGTGCGTGAATCCTTCGTTAATTATTTTATATGCAACATCGGATGATTAATTGATTATTCATTTTTATGCGTTTATGATACAATCGGGTCGATCTAATTTCAAACAATCGAAAGATTGAAAGAATTTAATAACACCGTTACATTAATTATAATTGCAGTAAAACAATTGAACAAATGATTAACTTTCTATTTCGTCCCTGTATCGTGCAATTCAAGCAAATAATTTTTATTTTGCATAAAGATTTGCAGCCTAATAATAATTGACATAGATTACTAATTAGTTCCTTACCATGGGCTTGTATGGATTATAATTAAAAGCGCAGTGTGATAACATTAACGTGTTCCGACGAGAGAATACCAATACTGCCGATTAAACGCATGCGAATGTACATACGCATAATCAGATTTTCAGAAAATCTGCTGAAATGTGTCACTCTGAATTATATTCGGTTTATCCGTAAATATCGACGGTAGGAGTATATATACGCGGTTGCCATTATTTCGACATCGCTGATGCGCTCCGGCGCGTTGTTTCAAGCTTTTAATGAAACTTCTGACGAATTTTGTATCATTAAAACATAATGGAAAATTAATGAAACATTTTCGAAGTAGGAAATTTAAGACTTCACTGAATTTTGCGTATAATTATGTAAAACACGACACCGTTTGTAATGATTTCGGTATTGAAAAGCTGAACCATTGTTTACGGATGATGAATTTATCATTAACATGCTGGTACGTAATAAAGATCTCTAAATATATCGTGTTTCATTCGCGAAAATGCACTCTCTCAAACAAAGTGATGGTATTGCAATAGAGAGAAACGGACATTCTTCTTATATTATATACAGTGGTCGAAATTTCTATAAAGTCATCTTGTTTTTCATAGATATTTTAAAAATATCACCATTTTTGTTGATTTATCGTATCTGGTCTTCTGCCTTGTAGACACTCTGATAGAGGGACTGCGTACTCTACACCGCTATGTTTACTATTTACGTTTTTCTTAATTTTTTTCAGTGTGGCGCAGAACACAAGTGCGAAGTTTCTATAAAGTCACTTAATGTTTCTCTGTATTCTGAGCAGAGAATTACGGAAAACTGCAAATATTCTAAAAGTATTAGTTTTAGAACTCAAAGAAATCCTGTTTGTTATCATTTGATTCACGTGTATGAGAATGCCGAGAGGAAAAGTACTAACAAGTGAAGAAAACGCATCAATCGATGCTTAATAAAGATATGGCCTGCTCTAATCACGCAATTGCTAAGAAAACTAATCGGTCATATACTGTGATTAATAATTATATCAATTTACGTGAAAATTACGGAAAAAAAATCATCATAAAGGTAGTAATAAAAAATAGTCAAAGAGACAACATTCAATATTAATGAGGTCTGCAGCTAAGGAAAGGAAAAATGCAGCACAATTTCGAGCTGAATTAGAGCTCCCAGTAACAACAAGACGTGTGCAACAACTTTTACATTCTTCTGGACGAAAATACAACGTAAACCAGGCCTTAAAGAAGTACATAAACCGGGCCGCATTGATTTCGCACGGGCACAAAACACAGTGACTTTATAGAAATTTCGACCACTGTACAGTAAAGTAAAGCCTTGATCTAAGAAAAATTATCTCCTAGTGACACCCCAATTCCATTGGGTTTGTTCACTCCGCTTGACTCCATTCCTAGAGATTTCCTGGCTACGCGTCAGGTTCGTCCTCGCTGTCTGTAATCGTAACGGCTCCCTGATTACGTATCAGGTTCGTCCGCGTATCTTCTCTAACAAATTGCAACCATATTACTAGGGTAACAACCCTTTGCCGGCCATTCGTGCTGCTCGCGGCTCTGGCTCGTAACATTGCAATCACCAATAAAGTTTAAAAATAACAAGCACGAACAGGCTGAACGGATTTTCGCAAACAGCAACGCCGGTTCTGTATTTATTTGCAAGGAAGAAAAAAAATCGAAAACAAAAATGTCCGACGCTAAATAATAGTTGCAACACCAAATAATTTTACGATTTATAATGCTGCCAACTGTACAGTACATTTTTCATGAATTTATGTTCTTGAAATTGTTCTGCTCCCAGTTATTCAAATAAATGGAAAACTGTGGCATTGTTGACTATTCCATTAATTTTAGAAATTTTTGTAACTTTTAAAAATTCGCATCTTCATCAACAAAAGTGCTATACATACTATAGTCTAAACGTTGATAACGAAGTGTAAAACCTACACACTTATTTAAAAAAGGAAGAACAATCCTCGAGATAAAAAACAAAAAATAATCCTTGCTAAGCAGGTCTAATACCCAAATTTCCGAATAAACGATAACGAAGTGTAAAACCTATACACTTATTTAAAAAAAGGAAGAACAATCCTCAAGATAAAAAACAAAAAATAATCCTTGCTAAGCAGGTCTAAACCCAAATTTCCGAATAAACGATAACGAAGTGTAAAACCTATACACTTATTTTAAAAAAGGAAGAACAATCCTCGAGATAAAAACCAAAAAATAATCCTTGCTAAGCAGGTCTAATACCCAAATTTCCGAAAATAAACCGTATTAAGAATTGTTGCTTTACACGTTTTTACAACCGAACGAAATAATTGTCGCGTCCGGCACTGTGCCGAATAAATCTTCTCTTTGAAATGCAAAAGCTTTGTAACATATTTCCTGGTAACAATGATATATTTCGACACAAATCGTATTTATCATATTCCGTATAAATTCATTGAAAATGCCATTGTATTATACGCATGCATCAGCCCACTCTACACAATTGGCTTGTATGAAAACAACGTAACGAAAAACGGAAGCTTTGATTACAAATTTTCCGCACAACATTTTGATCATTATAACTAAACTGCGGAAGTTTGTTCAGCTGTACCATGCAGTGAATATGCAGAACATATTCAGGATGCATGGAAAGTACATGCGGGGTACATTCGATAGGCACGTATAATATTTGTGTAGGGGTTTAAAATCTATGTTGTTGTATTCTTCACTCAATGCATTTAATATTGCATCACATACCATGTTCATATAACTTAATTATATCCTATATGTATGTTTTTTTTTTAACTGACTTCGAAAAAGGAGGAGGTTACTCAATTCGATCTGTATGTGTCTTTTTTCGCTCGTTTTTCTTTGTATGTTCACCGATTACGCCGAGATGGATGGACCAATCGGAACGAAACCTTTTCCATCTTGTAGAGTGTAGAGTATGTCCCCGGGCTGATCCCGTGAAAAAAATGTTGCATTTTTTTATTCCTTACACGATTCTATTTGCGAAAAATGAATTATTTCTATTACTTCTGCATTTCGTAGGATATGTCTCCCGATTGGTGCCTCTAAAACAAATTTTACATATTTTCATTCTTTGCGGTTTTTATTGCAAATAACCAATAAGACCGAAAAACCATCCTACGGTGTTCTACAAATTCTACTCGTTCCACTAAAAAGTGTGAAATAAAAAAATTGTATAAAAAAAAATTAAACCGACTACGAAAAAATGCACTAAAATGTATGGAATAATTTCCATTTAATTTATGTGAATACACGCGAACTTCTACATGCTTTCACATATTTATGTATCTCCTCTTCCCACCTACTGATTTCCCAGTCCACCATATTCCAATGAAATCATAATCAGCAACATCTGTCATTTGGAAAATTTTCAATTGTGCGCCGCCTCCGAAAAGATTGTATGATATTTAAGTTCGTGTGTATTCACATCACAATTAAATGGAAATTATTTCATACTTTTTAGTGCGTTTTTTCGAAGTCGGTTTAATTATTTTTTATAAAATTTTGTTTCATAATATGCAAAATGATACATTTTTGGAATCCTGTAATAGCAAACATTTTTCTATCAATGTCATTTGTTTAACTCTTTTTTTCTTAAATACATATCAAATTCTGCAGCCTAATTGTAAGTTTCCCTACAAAATGGGTATACAAATCATGTAAGTACCTAAGCAAACGCTCCGAGAACCATGCAGAATTCTCTACCAAGCCCATAAACAACATTGTCTGAAAGTTGCTGGGTAAATGAATCAACACACGCGCTCCAAACCCCTAGATGTCCCCTAATTCGAGCGGATTATTAAAAACGTATCCCCGTGATCCTCAAACTGAGGGATCGCCTCTGTAGGCAAGCAAGGACGGAACTTTTCTCGTAAAATAAATCAAGCCATCCCATCGTGGTAATTCAACGCAGCCGCCCCTGCCTCGGTCGGTAACATCGGATATTTTCTTAATAGTAAAACTTCCGTAGCAATCGACTACTGTTCGTACCCATGAACTCTCTGATAAATCAGTACAACGACCACCCCCTCGCGCCATTTCGACGGATGTCTTTTTATTCGATTCAAGAACGTTTCGCGTTTCGCATCTCTTTTTTCTCTTACTCCCCCACTTGCCTTTTTTACCCTCGATTCTCGAGCAGTCCATTTTCCACGACCGCAATCCGTGTTGGAATATTTTTAAACTTTTACAGAAATTCTTCATGAGCCACCGGAACACTCCAATCATCTTCTATTTTCAGAGAACTTTCCCGAACTCGTGATGTGACGTTAATTGACAGAGTTGTATAAATATTGGAAAAGAAACTTCGACCTCGAGTGATGTTTTATTCTGGTTTTATATCCATGTCAGCTACGCTAAATATTCCCCTGTCGAAATGGAACAGCGTAGTAGGGCTCATACATACTGAATTCAATTTCAGTGGTTCCGACAAACTAGTTGAACTTGTTCTCGAACGTTTAAAGCGGAACAAAATGTAATTAAAACATGTACCCAAATGTTTATACTTATTTTCACTATTTTACCGGTTTATACTATTTCAAAAATTCTCAGTTCATTCCGTTTACACGGTACAGTATTTTATCCATAAATGTCCCAAATGCCTGGCCGGTAAATGTCCCAGAACTATCCCCACTACTGCAGGGTGTACCCCCTTGAGGGGCCGTAAATTCGAGATGCCTCTCGGTCGCCGAGAAGTATGACTCATACGGCTCGGGTATATCGGCGAGACAACACTAATCCGAATGACACAACTTCTTTATTTTTCATTATTTTTTTATGGAACTTTCACCGACATATTCGTGGCATTTTCCTCATGCAAAATGATACCAAATCTATATAATAAAAATTAAGTGCTGTTCGTTGGTCACGACATCACGGGAGAACGGCTGGACCGAATTGGATAATTTTTTTTTTAATGTTCGTTGTAGTCCGAATCAGGTTTTTGGATTAAAAAAAATTGTAAAAGTATCACGGAAAAATGGAAAATTCAGGAAAAACTAAAAGTGCTTTTAGAATCATATTTCAATACAACAAAAAAACGAACGTCGTCAATATTTCAATAGAACGTCGCAGCTTTTAATCATTATTTCGATAGAAATTTACATTATCGACGTCTGTTTGTATTATCGACATTACAAACATTCGCCAGTTAGTTAATTTCGATTGCAATTTATTTCGTTACATACGCAAATGTCGTTTAAAGCGAGCGAGCAACAACTCCCCTCTAGTATGATATAATTCCGATGAAATTTACTTCTGTAATGGACGACGAAAGTTTCGAACGCAGAGAGGAACAGCGTATGGGAAGTTCTTTCCTCTGCGTCTCTTTCTTTCCCATACGCTGTCCTTCCTAGCGCCGCACCCGAAACTTTCATCGTCAATTAAACCACTAAATACAGTTGAAATTATATCGTGTTTGGTATCATTTTGCATTAGAAAAATGCCACGAATATGTTGGTGAAAGTTCCATAAAAAATAATGAAAAATAAAGAAGATTAAATATTGGTGTTACATTGTGATGACGCACGGACGTTCGAACTGTGCCGGCGACTGCGACTCTCCGCGTCGCGTTAGTAGTGGTTCACACCGATATATCCGAGCCGAGATCAGATTACTAAACTGGAGGGGATATTTTTTCTGTGTTTTTTCTGTGTCTTTTACAGCTTTGATGCGTTTATAGAGGATTTACTGTACTATTGCCTGAAAATTAACCCTTAGCACTCGAGCGGTGATTCGGAGTCGCCACTAAAAATTGCTGTACTATTATTCAAAATATTGTTTATTAAATATGTTGTGACGTAACCAATTACTAAACATTTAAATATTGTACGAAGTATTATATTAGTTTCATATCTATAAAATGACAAAAAATCACATAGAATGCAATTATTTTAGGTCGGAAGAAATGTTTAATTTTCGAGATACAATAGCTCCGAGTGCAAAGGGTTAATAGATGTTCCGTTGTGAGGAAAAAAATAAATGGTCACGTTAAGTATCACCCCCTGCTCGGTTGTACCACCCGTCCGGCCACACCCTATATATGTTAGGTCCGATCCCTAGAGAAATGTGTAATTATGCGGAAAGTAATAAAAAGTTCCATAAAAACAATAATGAAAAATAAAGAAGTTTGTCATCGGCTTAGTTATGTTTACAATTCTCGGCGACCGAGGCCTCTCGAGCTCGGCTGTCCTTCTCTACGTTCGGCAAAACTCAAAGGATAGTATCCCTGGCGTATAAATGACCCTGGGCAGACCCGTGTTGGGGACTTTTATCGATAAAATACTGTACTACGAGAGGATAGCAAAAAAATTTCATTTCACTGTACAATTTTCTTTAGAACATATGATTAAAAAGAAATATAAAATTACGAACTTATTTTATTATTTATTTATTACGAATTAAGAACGTTTGTCTGTCTGTTACAGTCACTGCACCAGCGACTATATCGCCGTATATTCGGGTCCAACAACAGCGAGTCCTCTTCTGAAGATGCTCTGTGGCAAAGAGAAGATGTACTCAACATCGTTGATGTACACCGGGCAAAAGCTCTTGGTCGAGTTCAGGTAATGACTTTATATTTGCATTACATTGTAAACCGTGCTTGTAGACTTATTAATTGACAGAAGAAGATGGCAATGTGCCCCCCCCCCCCAGTTTTATATTCTTTCTACAATCTAATTCTTAGTTCTTAGTCTAAATCTTAATTCGTGAAAAAAAGTGGAAGTTCAAGATAGAAAGCTACTGTCTAAAATCCGAACGGACAAGATGAATCGTTCTATAAAAATATTCTTCCTTTACAGGACCGGCCTTGAAGTGCCGCCTTTCAATTACAGCGGCTTCATCGCGAACCTCAATTTCATAGAGATCACAACGGAAACCCCAACAACGACGACGACTACAGAAAACGTCAATAAAAATCGTAAGTACTAACAATGTGAACACATTTATCGGTCGGTAATTAATTTTTCCTTTTTGTGTCTGCGGACACACGGTTCTATACACGTACTGGCTCAATTTGTCCCAGAGAAAAGGATGTAATTACTGTTTGAACTCATTGAAAGTATTACACTGCGCAAAGGATGAAGAAAAAGATACAGTATACTGGTATAATGTATGCAAATTATTTATCGGAAATCGTTATGCTCTTCCAGGTTTAATATATCCTTGCAAAATACGTGTGATACGACTTTCCTAAAAAATATAAAATGTAACAAATATTTGGGACACATTGAAACACATGAAACGTTGTTGCTCGTTATTTTATACCTTCTTTAATGCAATTGATTTGAGGCGAGCCAAACCAATATTTTTATAAAAACTAGTGGACCAATCGAATTTTTGACAGAAATCTGAACACGAAAGCAGAAGCAAAATACGCGATGGATTTTATATAACAAACACCTAAAACCAGTTTAAAAATACAACTGTTTGCAGTAAAAGCCGCGAGCTAAAAAATATTACGCAGCGATGCTGTTTGTTTATATTGAAAGTTGGCAGTTCGCTTTTAGCGCAAATGGTGCGTTTTCTGTGCCAATGTTTGCAACGCGAAATACAGAAATTAAACAGAATGATCATCGATCAGTTTTTATATCCATAGATGGTTTAAAAAATAACAGAAGGGTTTAAATAATTGCATTTTTCAAAACAGTCTCTTCTCTTTAAAAAATTTATATCAAGAGAAAGGTTCGAAGAATATGTTCCCCGATCTTTTGTTTCTACATAATCAATTGAAAAGAAAATTGCAAAAATGAACAATTCAAAAGTGTATCAACTCTCCCCGGTTTCTCTTACTATCTACGCACGAATTCGTGGGAGGAACTAGCAGAAGCATGTTAAAATCAGTCTGCAAGCTCATATTTTCGGGATCGTTTCTGCGAGAGCGAGTCGTCGGTCGAATCTTTACCTTGTTCGATTAATCCGGTGGAAAGACGTACGAAACGTTGCCAGAGGTAATTAATTCGGATCCGCAGAGCCCGTGTATCCCAGTTTCAATCAGAGCGCGACATATCCGGTAACCGGGTCGGCCTTGTTTCAATAAAGCGGCGGTCTGAAGGGGTCGCGTGCCCGCGTGTTTTCAGTGGACACGATGAAGTCGATCGGTAACAACGTGCGCTACAACAATCGGGACCTCCACGACCAGCGAAAGGATCAGGGATTCGCTACGAACAGCTGCGACCTGGAGGTCAACGGCGAGGAGGAACGAACGGGTCACTACGACACCACAGGGAAGCCCAAGTACCCGACGTGCCGGCTCGTGCTGTACGGACGTGCTTACGACACCGGGCACGTTTCCTTGACCAGTTACAATCTCAGGTAATGCCCACCACCTTCTTCTTCTTCTACGTTACGACCTTGCCTGCGCACGCTCCACACTTAACTCCCGCTTTTCCATCCCCTTTACCGCGCACACGACACACGTCGACTTTCCGCGGCCAACTGTGATTCACTCTTCAACCATTTCACGAGGCAGAGTTGAGCAAAAATCAACTAATATTTAAAAATGACTAATAGTCTCGATTGATTTGTTAGTCGAAACTTAAAATAGTCAGTTAAAACTTTTTGATTAGTTAGTCATAACTACATGGCACTAGTTAGTCGCAACTCTAAGTAATCGTTAGTTATTGCTTATTAGTTATGATTAATCATTAGTTAGTTTAAATGATCAGTCATCAATCTTTAGTCGTCAGTCATTATTGTGCGATTAACATACGTTAATATGTACACTTAAACTATATCGAAATTAGCAGTGACCAAACGTGTCTTAATCTGTATTTTATATGTTTATAAAGTAATAGGCTATTATTTTGTTATTATTATGTCTTATTTTAACTTATAACCATTTTTAGTCATTAGTCATGGTGAAATTCTGATTGCGTATTTAGTCATTAGTTATGTCATTATAGTCAGTAGTCAATATTCATCCTTGATAAAAATTTAGTCATTATTCATTAGTCATTACGCTCAAATACTTATGTAGTCATTACTCATAGTCACGCTCAAGTATTTACTTAGTTATTAATTATTAGTCACTTTTGTAGAGCGCATGAAGTTATTAGTCAATAATCATAATTGTGACTAGCGTTTGCCCAACTCTGTCACCAGGACATCGCTACAGATTTTTTACTCCAGATTCACCTCCTTGTAATCATTTTGTTAAAGAAAATGCATTTTCGTACTGACAACTTATCATTTCTCAAAGATTGTAAAGATTCGGGAGAAATTATTTAACATGTATGTATATACATATATACAGAGTGTCATCTAACGTTGCCACCTGAAATATCTTTGTTGTTTTTAATGATACGTCAGATGTTCGAAGGACAAAGTTGAATGGTATAAAAAAAATTACACCGACAAAATAATTTCCATTTAATTTATGTGAATACACACGAACTTAAATACAATACAATCTTTTCGGAGGCGGCGCAAAATTGTAAATTTTCGACACTGGAAATTACGAAAATCCTTAAATTCTTCTACATATTAATGTATCTTCTCTTCCCACCTACTGATTTCCAAGCCCACCATATTCCAATGAAATCATAATCAGCAACATCTGTCATTTGGAAAATTTTTAATTTTTGCGCCGCCTCCGAAAAGATTATATTGTATTTAAGTTCGTATGTATTCACATAAATTAAATGGAAATTATTCCATACATTTTAGTGCATTTTTTCGAAGTCGGTTAAATTTTTTTTTACAAAATTTTTTTATTTCACAATTTTTAATGGAACGAGCAGAATTTGTAGAACACCGTAGGATGGTTTTTCGGTCTTATTGGTTATTTGCAATAAAAACCGCAAAGAATGAAAATATGCAAAATTTGTTTTCGAGGGACCAATCGGGAGACATATCCTACAAAATTCAGAAGTAATAGAAATAATTCATTGTTCGCAAATAAAATCGTGTAGGGAATAAAAAATGCAACATTTTTTTACGGGATCACCCCGGGGACATACTCTACAAGATGCAAAAGGTTTCGTTCCGATTAGTTCATCCATTCTCGGCGTAATCGGTGAACATACATAGAAAAAAAAGCGAAAGAGAAGGCACATACAGATCGAATTGAGTAACCTCCTCCTTTTTCGAAGTCGGTTAAAAATGGGGCTCATACGATACCAAAAAATTTTTTGTTTCTATGTCATTTCTTTTAGAGATATGTGTGAAGGGCCTGTATATTTATTCCCTTACGGGATACGAAGAGATCCTGTTCCCTTTACAATTCTTTTCTTTATTTTCACCCTTTCATCTCCCGGATTCTTCCATTCATTTTCTCCCTCTCTCATTCACACTTCCATCCTGCTCTCCTAACTTCGCCATCCACACATCTCCCTGTCTTCAGCTAACAAAATCTTTTTTAGCTTCCATCTAAATTCCTTCTTCCTCCCTGCATCTTTCCAACACGTACTCCTATGTTTCTGCTTCGTCTTCACATCTTCTGCACCGTCCGTCATCTTCTTCCTCCCAGTATCTCCCTCCGGAAATGATTCAATAATTTATTTCCTTGGACAGACGTTCCTATAAAAATCGCTAGAAATCTGGATAAATATATCCGTTTCAGAAAGTGAAATAAAAAAAAGTCGCGTTTAGAGGTCCGTGAGAATAGATAGAAATAGAAAACCGAGAACGAGATGCGAAACGATCATAGGACCATCGTGCAAGTATTTATCTGTGACCGCGGATCGGAATTGGCTGGAATTTCCATCAACAATATATCCCGTGTTTGCAGGGAATACGATTCGCCGATTTCGCTTTCCGTTTCGCCAATATCTCGTACGTGACCGTTGCCGGAAAGGCGAGAACCAGCGATCGCTTAACATGCTTGTGAGGGAGCCCAGGGTACAGTTTTAAGGCGATTGCAGTCAACCGTAAGGGTAGAGTTAAAAGCCACCGGAAATGCAGTCACGTAGCGGGTCCGTGTGCCGTCGGTCCGTGGCTCGAATTGCATTTCAATTGTTTACCTTTTTCGTGGAGCCGCTTTTGAGGGCACTCGATACCCCGGTTTCCATCGAACTCGTGTCTCTCCTCGACTACGAATCCGATGGTCGTCGGATTCCGGTAAATCAAATTCGAACTTCCGGTCGGACCAAGTCCCCCCGGACCCGTCGATTTAATTACTGGATCGACAACCAGGGGAAAAACTCCGTCCCAGTGCAGTGCCAACTATCGATGAAGTTAATAATCTGCACCACGTCGGAACTGTAATATCTGCAGACGAAGGAACAGACGCGGAATGTAATTTACATATACTAAGGGATGCCATGTAAATGAGATGTCTCGTCTATTTGAATATCCTTCAGAGTTTAGGCAGCTTCTTCTTCCTTCATCATCTTCTTCTTCGCGTTCGTTCGCCTTCCTCTTCGTCCTCGGCGAGTTCCAATCCATCGCAAGGCGAGGAATATTCGGTTCAGCAATGGAAAATATGCTTTTACTTAATGAGTAACTGGAATGTTACAAACTTCCCGGCGAAATACTTTAACCGGCCCGTTCTCGTCCCCAGTCGCTGTATTATAGACAACAAAACTTCCGGCGCCGTATGGAAAAGTTAGAAGGAACGATTAACCTTTTACACCGTCTGTTAGACTGCGGATTTGATGAATTGAAATCATAGCAGAAATGAGTGGGCGAAATTGAAAATAGCAAGAAAATTAAAAGGACTTAGTAACATATTATTTAACGAAGTAAACAAATTTTTCTAATTGTCTTCAGTTTCTTGTACTCGACGCAGAAAATTATTGTCCTGCATAAGGATCTGCATATGATAGTTCTCCGAACGTTCATTGCTGGACTTAAGGATGTTCTGGAGGTATATAAAAACGCAACAAAATTTTTGAAAATTTAACAAGATATAATTCTTACTAAATTAATGCAATTACCAAAGTTTGGGTTCGATTCACTGCACGTTCACTGCGTCTTCTTATGGAGAATTCTTAAAATTCCACTTCAAATCCTAATTTAAACCTTGAAAAAAACGCAACTAGAAACTCCAGTTTTTTTGTATATGTAGTAAAAATTATGTAATTAATTACGTTCAAAAATTATTAGGATTCACTAAACAGTTACAGAGCAAACAAATTATAAACTGTCACAGAACGTCAAATTTATCGTGTTATAGCTACAGAGGGTACAGTATTAGCAAAAGTTTAATACAAAATATATTCATGAATGGCTTTCATTATTATTAATGGATATATTATTTGGATATATAATATTTTTACATTAGTATTGATGGATTTTGAATTTCTTGTACTTGTCTCCCATTGTACCTCCAGAACATCCTTAACAATTCAATTCGCGGAACAGCTTTTATTGATTCCTAGGATTGCATTTGGACTGATGATACCCAGTCAAAATTACCTAATGAGAAATTCAATGTTCCCGACAAACCTAAACTACCACCACTCAAACAGGAAAGTTTCTCTAACTCGTATTCGAACTAACCACTCAAGTGCTACCCGCCATCTTTGGTTTGCGAGGGATAATTATCGGAACTGCGAATTTTGCGATACCATCCTAACTATTGCACATGTGCCGTTAGAAGAATCTAAATTGTGTACAAAAGCGATCGGTCAGTAGGCCGAAGAAACGTCGCGTCGTTCCAATTAAAAATGTTTATCAATTACAATATTGTGGCAGAACTCCTAAATGTCCTGTCAAGAAAAACGATCACCATTTTCTTTAAACGAAAGTAGTTTTAAGCATTTTTGAGAAAAGAAAACCTAAAATTCACTTATGTCGGCTTGATGACCTTGTTATATAATGCATTAAAACAATTAATCAAGACATTTAGCTAAAAAATTTGTTCGTTCTCTTCATCACATTGCAACGACAACAGCTGACAAGAAGTAGAGTTTGCAAGAGCATTATACTGCGACGATGAAAGTATGATATTCCACAAGTGGTGTTCTACTACCGAGCTGTTCTAATTGACAAACATTCGCAGAGAGCTGTTTTACGACCCCTGTTCCCAAATACTCCGAGAAGCTGACGCAACCTGAGACCTCTTGAACTACGAGATGCAAATTTCTGACAGCAGTGAATTTTATAAATAACTTACAAATATTCGCAAAGAAGATGGTGGAGGAACGCAGAAAAGCTAAAAGTTGACGCATATAAGTTCGCGAACGACAAAAGTTTCGAATTTCAAGTAGTGGCACATATTTTTCCGAAACTCCTCACGCCCCTTCGGAACTTTCGGATAGACGTTTACTCTTTTAAAAGGTAAACTTGCTAAACCGACGCGGTGTCTAAGTATTCAGCAGGCGGTCGGGGATGAAACGAATGTCTCCAGAGACGTTAAAACCGATTTAGGGAGGTCTGGGCTCAGAGGATCTAGCCTAGACCTAGCCCAAACTCTTAACGCACGACCACAGTGGCGTTATCGTAATCCTACGGTATCCCGTGTGCCGAAACTCGTTTGAAGTTCGAATTTTCGAGTCAGAATTTCTGTACACCGCTATCCGCTGAAAGACAACTATTACATTCGCCTTTCGATGATAAGTACACCTAATATCGCTCATAATATTTTGGAAAGAAAATACGTTAGCAGAAACCGAAGTTGGGATATTAGTAAAAATCCTTTTTTATCGCGTTTTTATTAGCTCGCTTTCTTGTTTGTTTGTTTGTTTGTCTGTCTGTCTGTCTGTTCGGTGGCAAATTTTGCAATTGATTTTAAACTAACTTCCCGATGAGCTAGAGGCTTGAAATTTTAAACATTGGTCAGAACTGGATGACAATGCATTATTCAAAAAAAAAATTTTTTACAAGTCTATCCGTTTCGGAGAAATAACATTCGGTCGAACATGTATCTTTGATATTTTACCACGGCGTTTGTTTTCGATATGACGCGTCGTAATGCCGTCTGAAATTTACTACATCTCTCTGCTATAATCTCATCAAAATGTTCAAAATCGATTGTAAAATTTCACACATACAAAACTAAAAAGCAGAAAATAATTATTTAAATAAAAATAAATTTTTTAAAAACACCACGTTTTTAAAATGGACTAAAAAGTATAAAATAAGTTTTCCTAGCCCCCTACAGACTCCTAACCACGTACAGATAGTCCTGAAAATTTGTGATTGTGAATTTTTAACAGCTACGCAAATACTTGTAAGATTTAAAACGAAAAACGTGGGGCGCATGCAATAGATAATTGATGCATGAATAGTTCACCCAAATTAATAAAAATTTTATTGCTTCGCAAATGATATGAACTGTTGTGTGAGATTTCTCAACGGCTGCTACTCTCCACACTCCTTACTATTATCTTGTGCCCCACGTTTTTCATTTTAAATCTTACAAGTATTTGCGTAGCTGTTAAAAATTCACAATCACAAATTTTCAGGATTATCTGTACGTGGTTAGGAGTCTGTAGGGGGCTAGGAAAAATTATTTTATACTTTTTAGTCCATTTTAAAAACGTGGTATTTTTTAAAAATTGATTTTTTTTTAAATACAACACCAATGGAAATTATGTGATAAAAGCACGTAAATGTATAAATTAATGAACATGTCTCAGGTGGGCGATATTAGGGACACTTATCCTATCATTTGCATTGCTCCCTCGTTTTGTCTATTATTAGGAAGTTAATACCTGGCACTACAAATTGGAGATTATCCATATCAGCTGATGCAATTCGGCGGGGGATTCCATTATGAAACTCGTGAATTGCTCGATTCCACGAATCGGAAGTCATTAATATTAGTTTCGGCAACTCAGGGATCGGTTGTGCTCGGTCCCGCGAGTAGAGGGCGTTACGACAGCTTCCTCAGACAGTGGATCCACTGTGTTGAATTCCTCGGGACTCGGGGCATTTATATCAAATTCTCTGAGTCTAGAATCATCTGTGTCTATCACTGAAACTTATCCCAATCGTGTGTCTAGTCCAAAGAAATTTAGGATAGTTGTTATAGCAGGACCTTACTTGTCCGAAGTCCTGCGTTTTGAGGAATGCTAGCTCATTTGATACTTTGCATCGTACACAATTTTTCCCATGAATTTATGTTTTTCTGTGTTTCTAATTCGTTCAATTTTTCTTTTTTTTGATGCCACCCGAGACGTGACGAGAATTATCAACAATTTCTGCATTGGCGAAGTATATGGCGAAAAATGAAAAATCTTCATTCTAAGTTTTCGGCTTATCTTTTCCGGAATATCACCCCCTGCTCGGATGTTGTGCGATCCTTCGCGGGACATCGTGTAGATTAGAAATTCAGCGAGACGAAGAGTTATTCGCAATCCCGTAAGACGCGTGTCTGAATTTGGCGTGGGCTGGCTGTTGCGGCACGCACCAGCCAAAAGAATCTTGGTTTCCATTGGTAGGTATCAATCAACATAACTCATCGGAATGCGGGAGCAGGGACATGCTAGCTCCTCCGTCCTCTCGGAAGTAATAGATACGAAGTAGCACTAAATCACACGGGAATGTGGCTGGCTCGTATCCCCGGGATTTTCAATTATCATGCACAATGGGTGAAACGCGCGGACCATGCATTCGTGGCTTTGCAGATATGTTCTCTGGTAAGAGATGGAACACACAGGGAGTGGGTTAGGTCTGGGTAGGTTCTTCCTTCTATGCGAAGCAGGAGCAGAAGCCGTAGCCAAGGAGAGAACGTAACCCCGTGGGTCTGCCGCGGCAGATATATAACCGGGAATAAACTAGGAGAAGACACGCACGCCGCCTCTTACAGCGGCGTAAGACAGAGCGGAGGGTTTATTGAAGGCGGCATCAATTTTCAATGAAATATTGCAAATTCAAGCGTCGCTGAACCGGAAGACCATCCTGAAACGACGAGACGGGTACGCTGGGTTTTGCCCCTTGCGGCTAAGTGCTCATTCCGAATCCATTTGTTTTCTTCGTGACTTCTGCTTCGCGCAACATACCTACACTGCGATCAAAAATAACAGTTGCATTTTTCACATCGCGTTTTAGAATTTACTGACATGGGGAAAATTGTATTGTAGATTACATGTAAATAAAAAAACAAGGAAATATTTCTTCAGACCTATGCCCCTGGAATATGTAAAATTTGGTGCAGAGATAAAAATTTGAAAGTATAATATGTATTCTGTTCGCCAATAATCTGTTACCTTTTAACTTTGACGTTCGATTATTTATTCGACTAAAACTACGTGTCCGGCAAACCAATTTTTAACACCACTTCCCTGTCGCCGATCCACCTTGCATTATTTATCCGAATCGATATGCCGCCTAACTCCACCTACGGTTTTTGCTTCGCACCCAATATTTGCAGATGAATTTTTAGAAGGGACACTGCTAAATAATTCGCTCTTTTTTTCACAAAATTGGGAGCTTGCTGTTAACAATAATTCAATTTTTTAACTGGTGTGTAGCAGTATTTTCTATAAATATTCCACTGATATGAAACTGTATAAATTATTACATTGCCACAAAAGAGTTAACGAGAGATAATATTGAAATCATTTTCAATACGCAGCCACTACTGCGTAGGAAGTGGGTGCTCCAACTGAAGTCGCTCAACAAGACGGAGTTAAATGAAACATTCTGTATACAAACAACATGTCACTAAAAATTCCCAAGCTTGTCCTACCATAGCGTGGCCAGTCCGGTCCTCTAAAGGTTAGGTTAGGTTAGTTTAAGTTAGGTTAGATTAGGTTAGTTAATTAACCCTTTGCAGTTGGAGCTATTTTTAACCGACTTCGAAAAAGGAGGAGGTTACTCGATTCGATCTGTATGTGCCTTTTTCCGCTTTTTTTTCTATGTATGTTCACCGATTACATCGAGATGGATGGACCAATCGGAACGAAACCTTTTGCATCTTGTAGAGTATGTTCCCGGGATGGTCCCAATGCAAAAAAATTTTACATTTCTTTATTAATTACGATTTTATTTGCGAAAATGTAGGGTGGTGACACCGTCGTGAACTTCGCTGAATGTTAGACATTAGGAACAGTAACGACGCTGCGTCGTTACCGTTATCGATTGCGGCTTTCAGATATTTATAAATTACGATTTGGAATGTGACGGCTGACAGAGATAAAAAGAAACTTAAAAAAAAAAATTAAACCGACTTCAAAAAAAACGCACTAAAAAGTATAAAATAATTTCCATTTAATATATGTGAATACACACGAACTTAAATACAATACAATCATTTCGGAGGCGGCGCAAAATTGAAAATTTTCGACACTGGAAATTACGAAACTCCTTAAATTGTTCTAAATACTAATATATTTATATTCAAATAATATATTTGTGCGCCGCCTCCGAAAAGATTGTATTATATTTAAGTTCGTGTGTATTCACATATATTAAATGGAAATTATTTTATACTTTTTAGTGCGTTTTTTGAAATCGGTTTAATTTTTTTTTCAAGTTTTTTTAACTCGACAATTAAACATTTCTTCCGACCTAGAATAATTCCATTTTATATATTTTTCTCATTTCATGGATATGAAATTGATATAACACATTGATATAATTGATTAGATACTTTGAATAATGGTATAGCAATTTTTAGAGGCGACTCTGAGGCACCCCTCGGCTACTATGACTAACGCCAAAAAATTTCGACATCTTTAGCAGCTTCTGCGAAAACAGGTTGCACCGATTCATTTGCTCCACCCTGTAGATCACGATGTATGACCATCCCTCGTTCTTCATTGATCTTACAGGGCGCAGTCGTGCCAATCGTCGATTGAAATATACGACGGCCACCACGAAGAAGGGATGCTTGGCACCGCGAAATCTCTCGAGAGGATCTGCAGTCCTGCGCAGAGGCTTCCTGGGGAATTCGTGCAACAAGATACGTAAGTGGATTCTCCAGTTATTAGACAAGAGATGCCGCGGCGTGGTCTACTATACACGGTTTATTACTCGGATGCTGAAGCAAGAAGTCCTCGGGATTCCGCTCGATATATGAAGCGCCAATGCAAACCGCCCCCTGTTATCCGCGGATCTAACCCCGGCATAGCTCGACGAACTTCCGAAATTAATGCGAGGTAACCGATCGGCAGGATCCCCGTCGAACATTCTCAAAGAAACATACTACTCGGGATGATCGGCAACTTGGGAAATCTGTTTTGTCTCGCGTCGGGAGGCTCCGAGGGCCTCCGTGCGCAAGCCTAATTTGTTGCGCGTCTTGTTAGAGACTCGCAGCGCGAGTATGTACATACGTACAAGACTAACCGCCGTGGGGACCATAGTCTGCTCGAAATCACGAAGTCCCAAAGACTCGGACGACTACTGCTATTCTACTCCGCCGCATACAACGGCAAGTTTCCGGGTGAATGACCTTGATAGGCTAATCAACCCTCCGGTTGCAGCAGAGACGTCTCGAGAATGATAAAACTTGCAAGCGTTTAACTTCGCTTCGACACAGAGATCGTGGCGAGTATTGCTTCCGTTCTCGTATACAGGGTGCCCAAAAATTCCTTCAACAGCCGGAAATGGGAGGTTCCTGAGATCACTCGAAGCAACATTTTCCTTTTTCTGAGTATTTCTGCTGCAAAAATGGTGAACGCAATGTTGTATATAACACAAATTCGTTCGAGAAACAAACAGAGTTGCGACAAATATAAATAAACTTAAATTGAAGTAATGATGCTACGATAATATTGAATATACTCAATTTTGTTGCAAAAGTCCACCTTCCTCGAGTAAAGTAAGAAAAACGTTAAAAAATCTGGCTAATGTAAATTGGGTACTACAATAAGTAGTCTGCAGATTTCATGCATTTATAAGAAAAATAATACATTGGTACAACAAACGCACGATATATAGGGTGCCCCAAAATTCCTTCAACAGCCGGAAATGGGAGGTTCCTGAGATCACTCGAAGCAACATTTTCCTTTTTCTGAGTATTTCTGCTGCAAAAATGGTGAACGCAATGTTGTATATAACACAAATTCGTTCGAGAAACAAATAGAGTTGCGACGAATATAAATAAACTTAAATTGAAGTAATGATGCTGCAATAAAATTGAACATACTCAATTTTGTTGCAAAAGTCCACCTTCCTCGAGTAAAGTAAGAAAAACGTTAAAAAATCTGACTAATGTAAATTGGGTACTACAATAAGTAGTCTGCAGATTTCATGCATTTATAAGAAAAATAATTTATTAGTACAACAAACGCACGATATATAGGGTGCCCAAAAATTCCTTCAACAGCCAGAAATGGGAGGTTCCTGAGATCACTCGAAGCAACATTTTCCTTTTTCTGAGTATTTCTGTTGCTAAAATGGTGAACGCAATGTTGTATATAAAACAAATTCGTTCGAGAAACAAACAGAGTTGCGACAAATATAAATAAACTTAAATTGAAGTAATGATGCTGCAATAAAATTGAATATACTCAATTTCAACAGCCAGAAATGGGAGGTTCCTGAGATCACTTGAAGCAACATTTTCCTTAGCAAAAATGTTATCCGCAGCTTTGTTTAGGAGTTATTAACGAAAACACGGATCAATCAAAGCGCGACATGGCGGGGCGCGTCAACTGTCTATTGGCCGACTGTGCCAACTCGCGTCTAGGTCGCGCTCTGATTGGTCCGTGTTTTTCGATAAGAACTCCTAAACAAAACCGCGGATAACATTTTTGCTAAGGAAAATGTCGCTTCAAATGACGTCAGGAACCTCCCATTTTTGGCTGCTGAAGGAATTTTTGGGCACCCTATATATCGTGCATTTGCTGTACCAATGTATTATTTTTCTTAGAAATGCATGAAATCTGCAGACTACTTATTGTAGTACCCAATTTACATTAGCCAGATTTTTTAACGTTTTTCTTACTTTACTCGAGGAAGGTGGACTTTTGCAACAAAATTGAGTATGTTCAATTTTATTGCAGCATCATTACTTCAATTTAAGTTTATTTATATTTGTCGCAATTCTGTTTGTTTCTCGAACGAATTTATTTTATATATAACATTGCGTTCACCATTTTTGCAGCAGAAATACGAACAATATGTCCAAAATAATGCTTCTCCCAGCTAAAATCGATAGCCTGTCAATTTCCGAGAGTAAAAGCAAACCGCGCACATTCCCGCGACAGATTACTGGAACGTAGGCATTAGTTTTCAAACCTCCTATTCTTCTGCAAATGGAAATACGCTATTTTTTGAGATCGAAATTGAAGCGCGCTGCTTCTCGCGGTCGCTAAATTCAAAGCATAAAATCTGACAATAGGAAATTGATTCGATAAAAAGCTAAATAAGACAGAATCGGCTCTTGAAAGACTGTGGTTGTCTAAACAATTTCTAATCAAACGTAAATCTATTGTAATTTCATGTATATTTATTTCTTCAAATACTTTTCTTATCGTCAATATCGATTCAGAGAGCGCACGAACGTTTTAGAAAGAAGTGGGCCATCGCTCGCCGACTTATCTCCCAACGAAGATTGAATTCAAAACGGGCCGATAAAAAGACAATAGACAGATTAAGGTTCTTCCACAACTCGACAAGTAGCCAGCACGCTCTCCGATTTTATCGATTGACCAACTGACTGGGTGATTCAGCCCGGGGGGTAAGCAGATGCTTACAAACAGGCGGAGGAAACTTGATTGTAGGAGGGAAACACGGCACTAAGAAAACAACGCGACGCTATATATTCGGTTCGTCGTTTTCGACAAACTCCATTGAGCTCATTCACCGAACTCGATGAAACCGCGTCGGGCAAAACGCGACTTCCGTTCTCGGCCATTTCCTTCGCTTCGGTTCGATCTAATAAAACGTGTTGCGCCGAGAAAAAGGCGGACGAGGGAGGTGGAGTCGACAGAAAAAAAAGAAACGGGTGGTCTTCCTCGGACTAGAAAACACGGGATTTTATCGGGATGCTGGGTTAGGGGCATAGCCAGCCGTAATCAGGGAGCAGCCTCTGATCTATCCGTCGTCGGTGCATCTGACTGCGTCTGCTCGAGAACGAGATAGCTCGCGATGCGTTTCGCTCATCTCATTTGAGTCCATTCTGAAAGATCACTGTACATCATTTAACATACACGGTGAGTCTCGAAATCGTAAAGGTTTGTACTGAGGGGATGAATGAAATTGTTGACTTTCACACACGATTTGTTCGTCGAACTTTCTGAAGATTGCCAAGGCGACTTGTGGATAGACTACTATCATGCAACTTATGACCCCGTCGCGATCAGAGCCGCCAGACGAACGCTTATGTAGCCAACCGAAATGTATAGGTTATTTAAAACCTGTTGCATTTAACATACTTGCACAAATTGTCATTTTGAAATTTTGGAATATTTTTAGACGAACATTAACAAGTTGTTGAAACTGAGTAAATTCGAGTATTTGGTTGGCTACACAAGAGTTAAGACTTGTCTCCCCCCTCTACCTTCTCCTTCTACGACGCTATTCCCCCACTTTTCGTCTCTGTGGTGCATATGTCACAACGTCACGTGACTAATCCGGTACTGGCAGAGAGAAGATAGTCTTTTTCCTCTCAATTCGAGTCGATTCCCCTGTGAAGTGCAAGGGGTTAAACAAAATGTGTTTATAAATCTCAGATGTAGTGTTGCACTCAGAACGGAAAAGAATGAAAGAGATAGATTTCTATTACGGGCTTGAACCAAGCTCTAGGGATGCAACCCATCGCGATTCCAAGGCTCACCCGGTATATCCGAGGTTGCATTTAGTAGGTACAGTCTCGAATGGAAAGAGATCAGAAAACGGCGCGTATTCGACGTCGTGGCGCGCGTCGATGCACGCGTATGCAGCTACAGACCCGGTCTCCCGGCGATATCGTTTTCCATATTGAAACGCGTGCTTTATAGGCGCGGTTCTTCCGACGACATCGTAAACATTTAATGCCGATCGATTTGTTCATACGTGTAATAACACTGGGACGATACACGTCTCGGGACACGGGAGTATCGCGTCGCTATCTGGAACGGATTCGCGACTTGGAAGGTTGGCCCCAAGTAGATTAACGCAACATAATTTAAATTATATTTACCTATTTTATTGAAGATTTAGTGGAATTTCTATTAATGGAACCAATGATGTCTGGACATTCCATTATTCAAATGTAAATGGTAAAGATTTAATCTAGCCATCTAGCTAGATCACTCCCGATAAGTTTACGTAAGATAGGTAATTGAGTTTCGAGACTACTCCGCCGAGTAGTTCGGATAATCGAGGTTCTGTTATATTGTGAATTAGACAGGTAATGTTGATTGAAATCGTGTCGTGTTTGGTGTCGTTTCAATCAGAAAAATGCCACGAATTTGTTGGTAGAAGTTCGATCAAAAAATTATTGGAAACAAAACAATTTTTCCATGGAATTGGATATATAAAAGAGGTTTAAAATTAATTCTGTTGATTTCAAGTAAAAATTCCTATTGTATCGCGAATTGAACAGATCAATTTGATTGAAATTGTGTCGTGTTTGGTGTCGTTTCAATCAGAAAAATGCCACGAATATGTTGGTAGAAGTTCGATCAAAAAATTATTGGAAACAAAACAATTTTTCCATGGAATTGGATATATAAAAGAGGTTCAAAAATTAATTCTGTTGGTTTCAAGAAAAAATTCCTATTATATCGCGAATTAAACAGATGAATTTGATTGAAATCGTGTCGTGTTTGGTGTCGTTTCAATCAGAAAAATGCCACGAATATGTTGGTAGAAGTTCGATCAAAAAATTATTGGAAACAAAACAATTTTTCCATGGAATTGGATATATAAAAGAGGTTCAAAAATGAATTCTGTTAGTTTAAAGTGAAAATTCCTCAAACCAGGTTAAGTAACAGCCATGTAGCTTTATTAGCTGCGAAACGTTTAAAACTGCTCCGACGGTTATTATTTTGATTAGCCGTATTTGTGCCGGTACGGAGAGGCCCTCGACCCGCAAAGTAAAAATGAAATTTGCCGCATTAAAAACTGACGTCCCGGAAGGGTCGGCCGAAAGTGAGCGAACCGTTCGATTTTAATCAGATAAATGTCAAAGTGGCTCCGCAAGGAATCACGCCGGCTAGAATAGAAGTATCCCCGGCTGAAAAACGTGACAGGAAACCAACCACGAGAAAGACTTTTCCCCGCACATATTGATCAGCGTCGGAGGCCGCGATCTGAATGGGTTACATTCCAAATCCTTTCAACCACGATCGATATTCGCCTCGCTATCCGGAGAATCGTTCACCCGGGGACGAACATTCGCTCGGGATACGAACGAAGGATTTAATTGTAAGATACGAAGTGGCCCGTTGGATAATAGGAATTCCACCCCGAGCGCAAACGATCGTCCTCGAGCACGATTAAATACTGTTTGGCTTCCGAAATTGAAATGTAACGCACGATTTCCGCGCGTTCATATTGATTTATCATATTTCTTCGACCACGCGACACATATCCTTTTTATTGAAAAAAATCTAGTTTCATTGTGGAATTATATAACAATAATTTTCTCCTTGAAATTCGAGAAACACCGAACATTTGAATGCGAAGTGTTACTAACAGTTAGAGTTAATAATTTTTCTCTGTCAATTGCGAGTCAAACTGCTTTATATTTGCAGTACTAATTTGGAAACACATTTTAATATTAAAATTTTAAAAACGTCTGATACTTTGTCCCTATATGTTATAGCCAGCGAAATAAAACCTGCATGCACGTGAAATAAAATTCTGTTTAATTTCGCTGCTGTCTGAAATTACGAATGTGCACAAACGTCCACAGTATAATGATGTCTGTGCATATTAAAATGAAACGAGAGAATGCAGGAAAGTCTTTTCATAGCTGGCTTAATTTTAATTAAAATTGATTTAAAATAGCAGAAGGTTTATAAATTTATTTCAACCATATTTTCGTTGAAAATAGAAATTAAACAAAGGTGGATTATTTCTTTCACAGGTTTTGTTACAGTTTTTCGCGATTGGTACGGTAATCAATATTATAGCACTATCAGAGAGCATCAGGCTCTTTAATATGGACTGCGTGCCATCCTGAACCAGGATTTGTAGATAGCTTCGCTATTTATTATTAAAGATACTTTTACTAGGTTTTTTTTCAAAAAACTATAGCATCGTGAGTTTTGATAAAAGCACAGGCTGCTCATACAGTAGATCCAAAGGGCATTTAAACGTATTTCTTATTCTCGAGAAATTATCGTCATTTAAATACTGTCTCTACGTTATTCACCGTTCAATTTTTCCAAGAATATTTTTGCTTGACATAGTATAGGTGAAAACCCGAGGACAGGTGTTTTTTCTAGAAAGTGCTACAAATTGGATCCTCGATAAAAGGATAAAAAGAAAATTTTGTGAATAAATCTGTTATAGACTTGAAGATTGAATTTTCGCGAGCTATGGCGTCGGAAGGTCAAACGAACGCGTCCGCGAGCGTTTCTCGTCCGGCTTCGGAATCATCGAGTGTTTCTTCGAACACGAGTCTTTCATGATTCGCCAACAGATCACGACCTCGGGACGTGAGATCATTTCTGGTTGGTCAAGAAATCGCTTCCGGTAAATACGTTGATCCGTGGGGATTTACGTTGTTGCATCAAGTCCGGTCGCTCTCGTGACACTATCGGTGGTGGGTCAGCTGTCGCGCTGGAACGCACGGACATCTCGCGTCCGTCTGTTTCCCTGCGGCTGCATAATGCATACAACGCGTCCGTGCACTCCGGCCAAGTCCCTTTTGCACTTACTTCAATTCTCCCGGCATGCCTCTGCATCGCGCACCAACGGTATCTCGTTCCCTCCGGAGAGAAGTTGCTATACTTTGTTTGTCGCGGCGCGCCGCGGCGCAGCGGCTCCGCCATGTCGAGCTCGTTCCACGGCCCGGTGGCTAATCCTGTCTCGCGAGATCACGTTGTTGCACCCACGAACCTCCTGAATCCTCGCAAAGATATCGGCCCGCTCCCCTAATCTTTCCGGCTTAATTACGACCGTCTGATCGAGCATTTACAGCGGCCGTTATCTTTCCATTTGCCCGGCGCAAAGCACGATGTTGTGGTCCGAAACCACTTTAAATATTGCACATTGTAAAACACACACTCAAAATCGCCTTCGTACCTCTATAAAAAAAGACTAATTCTTTAAAATGAAAACTTCTTTATTTAATAAGAGTGAATATGCTCACAGCGCACAGTTTCGATCAGATGAAAAGACAAAGCAAATTTGCAAAATTTAACCTCTACGTTTCGATCCGGGTTTGGATCATTCTCTTCTTTATTTACTTTATTTACTTCTTTATTTACTTGATGAATCTGATCCGTCACGCTCCGAAGTGAAACGCTGCACAGTGGGGTATACATATGCCCAATCTCAGCGGCCACAGCTAGTTCAAAATTCGCTCAATATTGAAACTGCTGTAACTTTGCTAAAATTGATCCAAATTTGATGAAAAAACAACTATTTCAAAGCTTAAGATTTCTACTTTTTGTACTGTGTCCCATTTTCTGCGTGGGTGGAGCCATAGAGGAGATTTCAAGGTCACCTTGATTTTTTAAAACAGAATGTCCCTTTTTTATACCATAGATCGATAGAGTATCAAATTCTGAGTAAAAAAATTTTGACCTTCGTATGTCCTAAACCTAATAGTTAATGAGATATTATCAAAATAGGAAAGAAAATTATATCGATAATATCTCGTTAACTATTAGATTTAAGACATGTGGAGCTCCATACATTTTTACTCAGAATTCAATAGTCTCTCGATTCATGATACAAAAAGTAGGTCTTTCGATTAAAAAAAAATCGAGGTCACCTTGAAATCTCCTCTATGCCTCCACCCACGCAGAAAATGTTTATGCCACAACATGTCCCCCTCTGTTCCGGGAAAATTTTGTTCGTAACATTTTTTCATATTATTACAAATAACGACAATATTCAAAGTGGACATAGTTGTTGCTCCACCCTGTATATTATTTAAATTTCATGTGTATTCTGTTTTCTTATTTTAGTGTATATTGTGTGTTCATTATTATTATTTAATATTTACTTAAGTAAATACGAAAGTATAGCGAATGCGAACATGCAGGATGTGAGAAATGCTGCGATTTTCGCGCGCGCACGATGGCCATTTTTTCGTAAATCAACTATAAAACACGAAATCAGACGAAGGCAGATACAATTTTTCTTGCATCTTAATCAGAAGACTTCGAAGAATACAATGGCACAGAAATGAACACCGGAACGCACCCGGAAGTATAACGAAATCATTACCAAAGTCTTGGAATCATCAAGAAAGTGACTCATCGTTGGTTATCTTTAAGTATTAATAATTGAAAACATGTATATGGTACAAAAGTGAATTTCTCTTAAAAATATACCCTATACTTAGCTAAAAAAACTTCTACCAAACAAAAATCTGTTAGTGTATGTAAATAAGGTAACAATTACTAATAGGTGAATTCGTTGAGAAATGAAAGAGGGGTTAACGGAACTTCAACTTCCGACAAATGTCACTGCTTAATGGATACATGAATGGGAAAATGAATGATGGGAGATTGTTCCTCAAACATTCAACTAACTCAAGCCACATAAATTATATTAAATTTTACAATTTATCTAAAATTTTTTAATTCAGTTATGACCGCTGAAATCGGGCAAATACCCCACTGTGCGCTGTTCGGGTAAACTCGGGGAAGCCGGGTTTAGCCGAGCGAGCGAGAAACAGACACGTGTGCAATCGTTATAGAAGTTTTCACTTCGATCATGCACAGTGTTGGTGTGTGTGTGTGTGTGTGTGTTTTTTTTTTATTACGTATATCTCGGAAATATTCTAAGCCAGAAATGGATTGGCTAGCGTGCATAGACTTGTTCCGCTATTTGCTGACCATTTAGACAAGCAACGCGATCTACGTTATTAACTCACTCCCTCTATGTGAAACAATAATCGCGCGGGAAACGGAATTCCTGAAACTTTAACGATACTCTAGTCTCGTTTCCCGGTGTTCCGTGAGTTTTGATAAATTCTCCGGACGTGTTTTCCTTGCACACCAGACTACGAGCACTATCTCACACGCGAGCAAAGACAATACGGTACCGTACGTCTTTTAACCCTTTGCACTCGGAGATATTTTAACTCGAAAATTAAACATTTCTTCCAACCAAGAATATTTCCATAATAATATTCTCATTCTCTATGATTTCTTAAATTCGATGGATACGAAATTGGTGAATACTCCATACAATACCTAGATGTTTAGTAATTATTCATATTTAATAACGTAAACAATTTTTTTGAATAATGGCACAGCAACTTTTAGTGGCGCCTCAGAGTCGCCATTCGAGTGCTAAGGGTTAATACAGAGACAGTCTCTTCGCAGTACTTTCTCGCTACATACATAGGTGATTATTTCTAATTTTCATGTTTACCTACACTGAAGCATTAGATAATGTTTCGAAATGCCAATACACATTGAAGAACAAACTCCATTTCATATAGAATATTTCATTTCAAAATTACATATATGTAGTTTTCTTGTCTAGTACTCTGTAAAAGTAATAAGAATTCAAAGAAAAACTTGAAGTAACTGCATTTTAAGAAGGAAGCGTGACTCCTGTGGGATACGTACGCTAGAAGCCAATTTTCTGACAGACTCATTTCTGTTCGCCGACGAAGGGCAGCCTCGTTCCTCAGCTGCTCTGCTAGTTTTTCATCTGCTTTAATTTGTAACATTGCTGGGACAACCTGGCCAGAATTTATTCTTACAAGGGGACCTTGCAGCTGACCTACGTCGAATTTTAACTAAACCTCTGACGGTGCTTGTACACCGGAAATAATAATGCTCTGCCGGAAGATTTTGCTACAGTTTACTTTCATGACGGATTAACATATACATATACATACATATGTTTGAAAAATAAGATAATGCAGTACACAAAATCGGTCTTTGCACACTGATACATTATTTTCTTGCTCGACTTTACTTCTCGTAGACCGAAATGTCATTTCTTTATTTTTTTGGTTGTGAATGAAAGACGAGCAATAGATTCCCAGAGCAGTGGCATCGAGCTTGAAAATGATTCCAGATCAATGGTTGTACCACTCTTTTTTACAAACTTATAACAATGGATTTTTTAACAATTTTTAACAATAGTTTTACGAGCTACTCTGTGTATTGAACAATGCTGTCTGTGACAAATGCGCATTGGCAACGGATGCTCTATGTAATATCATAATTTCGAGGTCCGAAACGTAGGGTCTTTCATCAAAATCCGAGTCGAGTCAGCTACAGGGTACCCTTGTTAAGAACGGCTACTGCGACACGTTGAACGCGCGCGCTTATGGGACAGTGCCGTGTTTTATGTCGGCTAATCTCGTAAAAATGCATGGGAAATAACGCTCATTTTTCATCTCCAGCCTCGCCAGCCCACCCGTACTCCTTCTTCCAGCCTCGGGCACGTTTCCCATTGTTCGGCAACACCGGCAAATCTGCAATCCGACGATCACAATACATTTAAAACGGCTTTAGGTGTAATATCCATACGACACGTCTCATGGTACGTAATTATGCAATCGGTATCCGCGCACAGTCGGGCATCCTTTCAAATTTGTATTTTATTGAGTCACTTTATAACACGTCGCTTGCTGAAAAGATATATTTCGTGTAAAAGTTTCTTCATTTTTCTCGGCGAATAAGAATCTATTACAAAATAAATGGTTTTTTATTTGAAAAATGAGAGTTGACCTTTGAGTAACCTTCAAGACGACTAACAAATAAAAAACGAATAGGATAGTTGTATATGTGTTTTGTCGTTATCGATCGTATGTATTGGCAATAAATTTTTAAATGTTTTCCGCGCTACGGTTCGATCCTTGTTACGAAACAAAGCAGTTTTGCTAATTTATTCAAACATTATCAACGTTTCGATCCTATGTTTGGATCTTTTTCAAGATTAATTATTTGAAATTGCGTCTGTAACAAAATGATAATGTTTGAATAAATTAGCAAAACTGCTTTGTTTCGTAACAAGGATAGTTGTATGTCTCTCTCGAAACGAATGGAATGATAATACCACCACTTTCCACATCGCACAGTGGAGTATTTGCTCTAACTAATTATTTTAATTATTTTAAAACTTCCATACATAGTGTAGTGAGTCATTGGACTCTTTTTTAATATTGTACCATACGATTTCAACTTTTTTGGGAAGTTACAGCAATTAGTTTGCTACAGGATGTGAAACGAAATTTTTTCGATAAAACTTTCACAGTGCATGTAATGTACATGCATATATATATATATATATATATATATATATATATATATATATATATATATATAATACTTTCCTTTTTTTAATTGACACAGACCTACAAAACGTACTTTTTAAATTTTCAATATAGGCCCATATAAAAAAGTTGTACAATGCAATTTTTAATATTATTTTGTACGATTCCGTTCAATTGCTATTTTTGAAAAAAATTTTGTTCAGATCCTGTAGTAAACTAATTGCTGTAGCTTCCGAAAAATGTTCAACTCGTATAGTACAATACTTAAAAAGTGATCGTCTCTATTAGATCGTCCGAATATTAATTCGAGTAACTGTATTCCAATAGCACAGACAACCAAAATTTTTCATCTTTCGCAAGATTTGAAAAATCGTATTTTGGCCAACTCGTCCGCCATGCGTCGGTGATTCATTGTTTCAGCGATAAGGTAAAAATGTCCTCGAGTTTCGCTGTTGACCACGCGAGTACTATGAAAGCATGCCCTGTTTAATCTTCGTCCATGCGTGGACGAAATATATCGAAGATCAATCCAGGCGGGTCGAGCATCGAGTAATTTAATCGCCGCGGGTATCGCGTCCAACTAAAAGCCACTCCCGTACGTTGGAGAACGACTAATGAACCAGCACAGATCAACTCGGCCACCGATGAGACGAAATAAACCGTTGCCTCCGTAATGGAGCACGTTTTGTAAACTATGGTTACGTTTGTTTATAACGGAACCCATACGCCACGGCAAACAGTCCTCCGGGGAACCGGCATGTGGGAGCCCGACGTATAAATTTCCAGTTCATGAGGCGATAATTATTGATCGGGACAGCTGATCACCGTAGGCGCGATTGAAACAGCTTTATGCGCCAGATTACGCCATGATTTGCTCGAACTGTGTTTCCGGTCCGAATTAGGACAGTTTACCTTAGCGTCCATTCGTTCCTCATTTGCCGACAGAAAGTGACAGCCGCGAATGATCGACGACGACCAATGGCAAAAGTTTGTTTATTGCTCGAAGGCATCGCCACCTGCTTACTTAAATCGCTCATCGATCAACGAACAGTTTTGTAATTCACATTTCCTTGTATGCTGCTGGTTAACCCATGGAATGAGACCATTTCCATTGCTGAGTGTTTCTGATCTGAACTTCAAACTCACAGAACTTTTAAACCAGAATGTGGATTCCTAAGATCAAAACATGGATTTTCGGCATTTTCTTGTCAAAATCTACAAGGGTTGTATAAAAAAAGTTAAAAATTTCTCGTTTCCTCAGGTGAAGTTCAGCCGAAAGCAATAGTAGCACCGGGGAGATTACGATAACCGTGACCCCTACTTTGAAGGTTATATTCGTGTTCCTGGGATCATTTCAAGAAAAAAATGTGTATATAACAGGTATCCAATGGGTTCCGTTTAGCCGGTAAAGTAGATTTCTTGTTTTTCATAAAACTACAAATATCTCGGAAACTATGCGAGTTTCTGTATGACGGCTATATAGAATGACAAGATTATGCGATCAGAATTAATTAGGGTTAGGTGGTGGGTGACGGTGGGGGATGCGTTCACGCATACGGAAATATAGGAGTAGTCTTTCAAAACTGAAAGCTCACCTTAAAAACAAAAGGAAATAAACAGAAAATGGATTTTTCGGGTTGTCCGCTCAGAAGAAAAAAAAATTAAAAATGAAATAAAATAAAAAAAATTCAATTTCCTACAAAAAAGGTCTCTTGATATTTTGCCATATCTCGCATAGTTTCCGAGATATTTGCAGTTTTATGAAAAACAAGAAATCTACTTTACCGGCTAAACGGAGCCCATTGGATACCTGTTATATACACATTTTTTTCTTAAAATGATCCCAGGAACACGAATATAACCTTCAAAGTAGGGGTCACGGTTATCGTAATCGTGCCGTAGCACCGAATATCCGACTCTTTCTCATTTCGAACATGGGCACAGTTGTCGCAATGAAAGTGGAACTTTGGAATTGAAGAAAATAAAGGTGAATGGAAATAGTTGTGAGCATATGAAAAATGTAGATATTTAACAGTGTTGGGGTTTAATATCAAGCAGAAATTAAATTTACAATAATTTGAAAGAAATAAGCGTCTTTTATGGTCTGCTTTGGTGCAGAATTGAGTTCTGGCAAATGGAAACAGAGTTTTAGCAATTGTACTAACTACTTGTACGAGTTATTACTTCGTCGCATTTCGATTCGGGGTACAATTGTATGCTGGTACTATTTAGGTAGAGTGGCTCGAAACCAGTCTGACAACGGTTCGACCAAATTATAAAGTACTCCATTCACTCATGTTATTACGTATCTTACTTTTCGACACGAATTGCGACGCTTGACGTTTTAAGAGATCTAATTTCAACTGGTTTATTGCTGTGAGTAAACCCCACAAATTTAACTAATTATAACAAACACGAATTTATTATATTTCACTTTAGAATCTTCGTTATTTTGAATAACAGTCGGGATAAAATACAAATACGTTGTCTACTATAAAGTACAGTATGCAAAACGATGAAATACGAACTGTTACGATGGTTTGGAAAGGTTTCCCGTAATTAATTTGGTAAAATTGGAAGTTTCATTTTATTCCGCGGTGTTCATTTTTCTTCGGCAATGGATTCCACAAAATGGAAGTTGCCCGATGAAAAAAGTAATACGCGCAACACATCTATACACTATAAGTATTTGAGGTATGAAAAACCAGTTAAAATTGTTCGTTCCATTTAATGTGCAAAGAACTATCAAAATATAACCGAATAAAATATGCCCTATACAAAACAATAAACCAATTATAACCCGCATAAACTACAAGTTTTTATTTCATTTAGTATTTTTCTTCGGGAAACACGATCTCAAAAAAACATGAAACGACCTCCGAATTATTGTCGGACGAGTTCTGCCGCATAGAATAGTATAATAGAATCCGCCTGTAGATTTGAATCCTTGATTAAAATTGAAATGTGTGGGACATTAGCCTGATTCATGGAGATTGGTTTTACTATTAAATACGCTTCTGCCCGACGTGATGTCAACCCAAACAGTTAATGGTGTTTAATGAAACGATGAATTCGTTTGGACGTGCACGAATTAATATTTAACATTGATTTCCTAAATTTAAAAATTGTTTGTGGAATTTGATCAATTTGACCAAAAACAAATTTTACCCCTTTCGTCGAAAATTGTACGAAAAAGGAAATTATGATGAATGGAAAACAAAATCATGCGGTAATGGGTTTAAATCGACGAACACTTGAAAAGCGACTCACAATGTTGCACGATTACAATATGCATCTGACAAAACCCAAGTAAGGCATCCGGAAGACCTGAGACTCACTATGGTCTTCCCAGAACGGCCCGACCCGATTTACACAGGAAACGTACACACGGATTCGTGCTCACGTGACGTCTGCATATCTGAAATCCTCGAATGAAAATTGAAGATGCGCCAACTGGGTCGCTTGATCTTCCGTCTCTGAGAGCCTCCTACCAAAACATAACCGTAACTCTCCTGGCCCTCTAATGGTGGTATTCGATTCGTAGGAAGAATTGAAATGATTCCAGCCCTCGATCAAATAAGTGGTTCATCGCTTCACCGGAACACTTCAACCGAGAATGAATTCTCCTATCTGAGATTTCAATAGCACCGGGAAACAAATTCCCAAGGATTAATGACTACATCACTAGACCGCGAACAAGCAAATACAACCACAAATAAAATATTCCTCGTACAAACGTTGCAACCCCTTTTCACCCCCTTAGGGGTTGAATTTCGAAATATCCTTTCTTATTCCTGGTATAGATCGTAAAGGAAACCTCTGTGCAAAATTTCAGCTTTCCAGGTCCAAGGGTTTAGCCTGGGCGTTGATGAGTCAGTGAGTCAGAATTTTCTTTTTATATGTATACGTAAAATATATAATATATATAGAATAGATAAATGAGTTATTCGAATTTTATCTTTATTAGAAATACATTTTTACTATATTAGGGACTGTCATATAAAGGTTGCGACACAAACTTTTTTCTTCGTTTTGGTATGTTTTGATTATTATTATATATTATACAGGGTGTGGCCGGGCGGATGGTACAACCGAGCTGATACTAGATGTAAAAATAAGTCGAAATAACATTTTTTCGTTTGACGCTTCGTTTTCGAGAGTTTAAAGGTCCGCCAGGTTCGCGTGCTTTAGTATACAGTGGGTAACGAACGTATTCGAACGCCCTTTAAAACAGAATAACTTTTTTATAATTGTACCAAACGACGTGATTTTTTATAATCAATTAGAAGCACTGCTTTACGAAATGATATGTGAAAAAGATTTTCCAAAAATTATCATTCACAGAGTTACATGCATTAAATAAAAATGGCATTTTTTGAAACTTTTTTATTAGGCTCCCTAAAGAAAATTTAAAATATATCTTTTGTAGATCTATGTTAGTTATACACATGCTGAAAATTTCATCAAAATCGATTAACGTACACACGAACTACAAGCGATTAAAAATAGTGAAAATCGTAGTTTCGCACGACTTTTGATCAGTTTCGATGCGTATCGTTTTCTCCTGCGTCAACCGTTTTCGATGAAATTTTCAGCACACACATGTATAACTAACATAGATCTACAAAACATATATTTTAAATTTTCATTAATGGCCGAAATAAAAAAGTTTTAAAAAATGCCTGTTATATTTTTTGCATTTGACCTTGTAAATTATAATTTTTGGAAAATCTTTTTTGCACATCATTTCATAAACCAATGCTTCTAATTGATTATAAAAGATCAGGTCGTTTGGTACAATTATAAAAAAGTTATTCTTTTTTGAAGGGCGTTCGAATACTTTCGTTACCCACCGTATGTACAAAGTAGAATTGGTTGATCATGGTCAGACGCGTCAGACGATTCCTAATTCCTATGCAATAGCACGTGCATTCGCTGCATTTTCAAACTCCATTTTTATCGAAAACGAAGCGTCAAACAAAAAAATGATATTTCTTGTTTGCGACTTATTTTAGTATTGTTTTGATATGATGTACATACATTTGCGTGTGTAATTCTCATCCTACGAAATGTTATAGCTAAAAAACAAAACGTGTCCCAACTTTACGACAGTCCCTTACCTATGTAAATTGGTGATAACTAAACCGAAAGTACTCGAGTAAGAACACCACTATATTGAAAATGACAAAAAGCTTCATAGTGATATCCTTAACTCCATAAAGTCAAACACGCTATAAATGCAAAAGCATCCACGGTCTGCTAATGACAACATTAAATCACACTCGTGCAATCAGCGCGTCTGTTGGTTTCAAAATGAGCCAGCGACTGTATGTAGGCTTCATAAAAATTCTGTTCAACTATGAAGTTTTAATAACGTACAGCGGGATGCGTGGCGGACCGTTCTGATCCAAAATGCAAAATCCTAGGATGTGCATAGTAAGTCTCCTCGAATATCGTGATCTCCTAAAAACTGCGGAAGTTAACGGGCAAAGTATCGCGCAAATTACGGTGTTTCGCGACGAAACCGCGTTAACGATGTCATTCTCCGGAACTTTAGATCCACGAACACCTACCGCTAATAGCGTGGGAACACCTCGATACGAAAATCGAGTTTCGTTCACAGCATTATAGGAGCACGCCGCCAACATCAAACTGCACGAGTCATGAAAATATATTCAACTTTTCAACTCCGTGCTCGTCTGTTCTAGCCGCGCGACCCGAGAAACTTTTCCCTTCTCACATGAAACTCGATTCGCGACACTCGCTTGCACTTTTTTCGCAAACGTTCCTTCGCTCGTTCCGTCCATATTAAACTACAACATAAATTATGGGAGCACGCTCGAACCGATGGACACACACAACCGCGATCGTTAAAAATTCCATTTCAAATTTTTCTCATTATCTATGACGTTGCTTTTCAACGTACAACTCGCGATCGAAAAGTTTCCAAAAATGTTTAATCAAAGCGCCGCCTTGATACGAGAACGGATAACGCGTTATATATTGTTTAAACAAACAAATTAATTTCCCATTGAAGAATACACAACTTCAGAAAAGATTCAATTTTTTTCAACCTCTGGTTTCCCAGATGTTTCCTTCAATGTGCATGGTGGTTAAACGTGTAACTTGAGTAACCAGAAATTTTTGCCTTTCTCCTGTGTAATCCAGTAGATTTGGACGAGAAAATGCCAAAAATCGAAGTTTTGATCCTAGAAGATCAATAATTCAAAAGTTAAGAGTGGTCAAAGTTGAGTGATTTTCAGTGCTTCAGTGCTACCTATCCTAACCACCAACCAACTTGGACTATACCTTTTCTTTTAAAACCTGTACATGATTCTGTATATTTTAATTACTGCTCGATGACAGCTTGTCTCGGAACAAAGTGTACATCTCAAATAAAACCGCTCTACATTATCGTCATTACCGTGTGCCTGTGCTGCCACCTAGCGGTTTGCTACATAACGACATGGCGACAATCTCACTTGTCAAAAGCACGGCGAATCACTCAACTTTGAACACACATAACTCTTGAACCACTAATCTTTTAGAATGGAAACTTGGATTATTTAGCATTTTCACGCCCAAATCTATTGAATTACAGAAGAAAACGGCAAAAATTTCTGATTACCCAAGCTACAGAACAGCCTGGATAATTGCCGATAAAACGAAACACGTGCGAAATATTTTTCGAAGAACGTATGTCTCACATGCGTTACATAAAAATCGGCTTGTGCAACTTAAACGTGTTCCCTTAGTATAAGAATGTTCGCCCGAAGTCACTCAGTCCTCGTCGGCTCGTTCCGGGGTGAATAATAGAGGGCGCGTGTGGATCGTTTGTTCCGCTCGCTATTATGACTACATTATCGTCGATTTGTATCTCGAACACTCTGAATAGAATCCACAATGATTTAACAGGTAGGACAGCCGCATAAGGCCTCCCATGACCCTGCCGCTCCCCCCCCCCCCCCCCCCACTCCCTACCCCCGCTTACCATCGCTCTTCTTTTCCTTTATCGGTAAGTCGAAGCGCCCGAAGGAAGTTTCCCGTAAATTATGAAGCCGGCGCCTTTATGTCAAAGAGCACACCGCCACCATACTTGACAAGCTTACGTGTGCGCAGCATGGCTCGAAGTTGGGCAAGTGGCGGTACAAAGCGCGACGTAAATTTTCCACGTCGTTCACTTCCATTTTGCTCGACAGCGAAGTTGTAAATGGACGCCCTGGGAACACTGTTTCGCGATAACCTGGGCCTGAATCGTCGATGAGACACTGCATAGCTACAAGTCAATGTTTGCCGACTAGTTTTGTCTACCGATAACCGACAGCCATGTTTGCCGACTGGTTTCGCGCCCCACGTCCGATGGTTATTAATGACCCGAACAAATTAAGGGGGTGCCCCCGCTATAGCACACCTAACATGTCGTCTATGGAAGCTAATGAACGCGAGTGGATTTTGTCCTTGAAACTGCTTCGTGAAAGTTCATAATTGTCTCTTGTTATTCAATTCTTTTAATACTATACTAATACGGTAACACCTCGGTAGTTGGTTAGTTACGGATTCGACTTACTTGTGCGGTCATGCATGCAATAAAATTTTAGAGTTTCACATGAGACATTTTACTGACCACTTGGCGAAATCGAATCTAAAAGTTTATGTCATCGTTATAACCTAAATTACTTCGAAGTAGGATGAATATAACTGTACTGTGATTGACATAGAATCATTATTATGCATTACATGTTTAGGATTCTACCAGTAAACAAGATGAAAGTTATTAAATACTTCGATCATCGATATGTCCACCTCGCTGGGCAATGACGGCGTTTACAATTCGAGGCAATCTAGCAACAAGCTTTTTTAATGTTTCTTCCTGGATTTCGTTCCAAGCACTTTCTAAATAAGTCCACGATTGTTTCTCTGATTTCGAACACTTTATTTTCACATTTCGATCCACTTCATCCCACAGTTTCTCAATCGGAGTCAAATCCGGCGATTGCGGCGACCACTGCATAGCTTGAAGTTTTTTGCACTATGTTTAGGATCGTTATCTTGCATAAAAATGTGTTCGTCTACCAACTTCGGTTCTTAGCAACTTCTTACATTGGGGTGCCTTATTTTCAATATATTTTGTATATTTTCGATAAACTGAAGGTGGTCAGAAGGTGATAGTGTATAAGTAGCGAAATAAGTATTCTGGCCAGACATAAATTTCATTCGTTTCATGACCTTGAATAGTTATTCTGCGTTGTAAATTTCAATGAACGACAGCTCGACACCCTTGTTTGCCTTAACAAATCTCTGGCTTTATTCACCTTATTTACAATATATTACATTTGTTTGAACTGGAAGTGGTATCTCGTATCGAGGTAACCTTTGCGGAAAACTGTCTATCTTCAGAGAGAAAATGTATCTGCGCGCTGTCTCTCGGTCAGCTCGTTCCTCACCTCGGTGGTGCGATTGAAGTGGGAAAAATGGTACCTTTTTGGGGGAAAGCACATCCCATTCGTTGACTGACCCGAGGGAGGAGCCATTCCTATACATCCCTATCGTCGGGGGAGGACATCCCCACCTGAAGCCAATTGCGGAAAGCAAATGTACAACAAGGATGATACTAGCAACGGACCCAGAGTCGCGTGACAAAAACGAAAGGCCCAAGTGGCCAACACGTGCGTTTAATTTATGACCCCTTATCTCACGCGAACGGCGACCATCGACTTCGGGAATAATGCTTCCTTGAAAACGGATTTTCCAAGGACTCGGCAGACAGAGTTATTCATACGAAACTCTTAAGGAGTTGTGCTTAATGATGGTCCCGACGCCGATGGTCCAAGGGTGTGCAATTGGAGCCTCGGATCCTCATAAAAAATAAGAAAGTGTTGGTCTTCTCGAGACCCTTGCAGAAGTGTCCCGAGGACCAACGGTATTTTACATGGAATTTTCCATGCATGTCATAACAAGACGTTTACTGTATCTTTGAAAACTGCAAAGATATTTGAGGTACAAACGTTAGATGACTCGCCCTGTAAAATAATCTCGAAAAACGTGACGTCAACCTTATGTCTTGCGACTTGTGTTACCAAGAGCGAATCGAAGCTCCCGGCGCGACATTATCGAAAAACAGATGCACGTTACCGAAGAACATGTATGTATAATACTACAACGATCACGGTGGATCCGGCGAATGTTCTCCCTTAATATCCAGGTGGATGGTGTTCTTTACGACGTTTCTGATAGGAGGTGTCTGATTTACACTCGGCCTCGGGGGAACGAGCTGTTTCCCTCGAGGAGATACCTCAGGACTCGATGCGCGGCTCCCGAAATACTATAGTGTCGGCTGGTTAAGGCAGAGTCGCGTAAAACGAGATTCTATTTTCGTTTCTATTTCTCTTTTTTTTTGCCGTAGGTACGTCGAGCCGAGAAGATACTCATCCAACGGCAGGAATATGACGGTCGTACTGAGACGAGCCCCGAATAGCCTCGCCGACGAGGAATATATGGACGTCTCCTATTACTTCCACAACGGTGAGCCGACTATTTTCATCATCTCTTGAACAGCTTACGTCGCTCATACAGCTTTCATCCTGTTACATTCGTGTTTCCAATAAGACCCGGGATCGCTGGCGAACTTTGAAACATGCCGTCGCGAAAAATACCGCTCACGGTATCACGTGTTTACTCTTCGTATCAAAATCCCCACCACTAATGAGCTCGATCTTTACATACATTCTCAAGGTCAGCTTATCCCGCCTCCGCACACAGCAGTGATACGTTACAGTGACATCACTACCGAGGGGGTGGTCGATATTCGTCACGCCGACCACTTCGCTTTTAATGCGCCACGTATCCGTGTCAGAGGTGGGCACTATTTGGCGAAAAAAAAATATTTGAAATACGATTTAATATTTTAGATTTTATTTTGCTTAAAGAAAAATGGGTAGACTGTTAAAAAAATGTTTTTTTAATAATGCATTGTCATCCAGTTCTGAGCCATGTAACCGATTTCAAGTCTCTAGCCTCATCAGGAAGTTAGTTTAAAATCAATTGCAAAATTTGCCACCGAACAAACAGACAAACAAGAAAGCGAGCTAATAAAAACGTGGTAAAATAGTATTTTATTTGAACAATCTGAACCTCAAGATAAAATATTTCTATTTTAACCATTTCATCCACAAAATAAAATATTTCTATATTAATAATCTGAAGCACAAAGTAAAATATTTCTATTTTAATAATCTGAAACACAAAATAGAATATTTTATTTTTTGTGTCGTTATACTTTCAGAAATCGCATCACTTATTTAATGTTTCTTATTTTAGCAATAATTTAAAGAAGAAATGGTACTTATACTTAATATGAGAAACTATATCATTTGCCACATTTTAACTGTTACTCTTACTACCTTTTGATAATACTATTAATATTCTATGGTGTTTACACTTATGTCATGACTAGAGAAAATAAATAGAATGAGTAAACACTAATAAGGAGAACCCCCGCTCTGTCCCTCACGGATTTTGTTCAGACTTTACAGAGTCATAGATCTCGTTCCCCTGATTACGAAAATGTCCCATTATAGGGGCAGACACTCAATAGTTTTCGAGATATTTGCAATTAAAGTTTCATAACCGTAAAATATCAGTTTGGTTCAGATTATTTCAATATTAGTATTGTTTTATAATTATTATCTTTTATGTAGTAATAGATCTAGTATTTCTTCTATAAAGTAATAAGTATCTGTATCTATAAAGTATATAAGTATAAGTATCATTTTCAATTAGTCCTTTAGCGAATAAAGATATTTTATATAAAATTTATTTAACATTGAAAATGCATTTTCCATGAAAAAAAAAAACAATAAAAAATAATTTACCACGAAGGGATTCGAACCCGACCTGCGGCGTAACAGTTCAGCTCGCTGCTGTTACGCCACACCATTGCTTGGTAAAAATCTGAACCAAAGTGATATTTTACGATTATGAAACTTTAATTGCAAATATGTCAAAAGCTATTGAGTGTCTGCCCCTATAATGGAGTATTTTCGTAATCAGGGGAACGAGATCTATAACTCTGTAAAGTCTGAACAAAATCCGTGAGGGACAGAGCGGGGGTTCTCCTTGTAAGTCAAATAAGTAAAATAGTAGTAAAGTAATAAGTAAAATAAGTCAATAAACACTGCCATAAATAAGGTCAGCTTGCGAAGCGCTTTCGAGGATGATAGGACAAATAATACATGCGTAGAAAACTGGTTGGTAATATATTGACAAATTGAGATAACAGACTTGAAAACGAATCGGGCAGACCGGCGAAGACACAAAGAGTCGTGATACCCGCGCGTTGAAATCTCGTGACAAACCGTCCCCCTGCTCGATAAATATTTAATTACACAGCTATGCAAATTTCCGGACAGTAGCGCTTAATCAATAATACTGACCGCGAGAATAATAACAACATAACGAAGCTCATTTGTATACGATTCGCATTTTAATGCACACCGGCGGCATGGCGCAGCGCGGCGCGGCGTTGCGTCAGAAGTGAATCCTCGGGTATCGTTGAGAATTATTCACGGCACAATGAATCCCACTTTTTCCCCGCTTTTCACCCTGCCGAGCGAAATACTAGGATGATTTTAATGAATTGTATTATATTATCGATCGCCGCTAACAAACGCCAGTCGCTTCGGCGCAACGGCGTTCCGTCTACAACGCGTTTAATCTGCATTTTCGGCGCAGCCCCTTGCTCGCTTGTTCCCGTCGATGGATTAATTATACCGCGAAAAAGAAGGATGTCAGGGTAAAAATTTAATTAAAGCTAGAATAAGAGCGAATTCATAATCCAGTGCGCGACTGCGATTAAAAAGACATCGGAGAACGAATAGAATCACGAGCGGTCAGTGCAACGCGCCAATTATTTTGCCTCCGATTCTTCGTTTAAGCTTTCCGCGTCCGTGTGCTTGCTCGCTTGCTAATTACGCCCGACTAATTACTGGAACTGCATGCCGACATATCGATGCTAAAGCCCCGAGCCCTTAATCGGATGAATATAGATGCGTCCCCGCGGTAATCCGGGAACTCGGTTGGCCACCCGCCAAGAATGCAGAACTATCCATAAGGTGCATTTACAGTATGTCGCCGCGTTTTCGCCAAAAAAGAGCCGAACCGTGAATTTTCGCCGAACGACCCCGATGAATCTTTTATTGGCCCGGTCCTTCCAGCGCAACGCCCAGAAACGACCGTTCCGCATCTCCGGAAGAATTATTGCTCGAATTGCCACCGGAAATTCGAAAACAATCTCGTCAAACTCTGGACGCCATATACAGCCGTCAAGGACCGAAAGATTTTCCATTTGGTTCAGTCAGTAAAACCAAAATGTTGCTCCGCATGAGTTTCTCTAGAAAAATGGAAACTTTCAAGACAAGGTGGGACAAAATAAAATGGTAGCGCCCTAACCTGTCAAAAACACTTGAAATCGGCCATTTCTATAACTTTTGAACCAGTGAACTCCGGCCATTGAAACGTATATTTCTGGCATTTTCCAAAAAGTTGATAAATTCCCCCCCCCCCCCCCCAACGTGAGTTATCAACAAAATTATACGTTTCGGCAAAGATTCGTACAATGTTTTCTTTAGGTAATCTAAAGACCCACAACCATGAACATATTTTTTAGAGAAATGGCGCTGTTTCGACCCGAAAATTTGGTTTCACCCGAGAAATTGCCCGAACGTAATGTTGTTCCTGGCTCGGTAGTTCTAGTTGTCGAGTATGTGAAACACGCAAAAGCGAAATGTCAGTGCAGTCTGGTTTCCACAAACTGGAGTCTATTAGCTTCTGAATGAACAAAGGAAATCGTATTCGCGCGCTAGCGGTCGCTGCTAGCAACGAGATTTGTTAACTTCCTGGCTCTGATGTATTGAAAGATCAACAAAGTGTGGCGTGTAATTGAAAAAATGGCACGATCAAATTGGCTAGCATATTTTGCGCCACGGAACAATTCGTTGCGTACGAATGGTCAAACGGACCGTTCGCAATGGCCGCGCGTGTTCAACCGATTGTGTATCGCTGTCCGTCAACTAACAGACAATATCATGGCATCATTTCGCGCGGCGAAGCGCGGCCTCGCTGGAACAATGACGCCGCCCGGAAAAAATCACTGCGCATTAAAAAGCGACAAATGACACGAAGCGAGAGAGTCGGTCCCCGACGACAAACTGCCGGCATCGATTTGACGTTGATTGACGAATGTCCGCGTCGTTCGTCAACGTAATAACGTTTACACGTGGCGTACGCGTGTCGGCCGCGATCGATAAGACCGGCGCGGCACCCTGGTCCGGATTGGAAAATGCAATCAACAACCAAAAGGTCGGGAACTGGTGCACAGTCGACTTTTCGGATAATCTCTTCCCTCGAAGATTTACTCGCTGTTAGACTACCTGTTCGCGATGTCTCTGTTCATCGCAGCAACGAAACAACCTTCGTAACGCATCGTTCTACGAACTTTGCAATTAGGTTACAAGACATTCCACAAAATGAACCCTTGGCGGCCGGAGCTATCTTAACTTGGAAAAATTAAACATTTCTACATACGATATACATATACATATCGACATAGAATAATTTCAATGTATACGATTTTTTTCAGTTCGTGGACATGAAATTGATGTAATCCCTCATCCAATACTTAAATGTGTAGTAATTGATTGGACAACAATATATATAATAATGTGAACAATATTATGAATAATGGTACGGCAATTTTTTCGATCTAAGACCCCTAATACTTTTTTAAAACGATACAATTTCGTAACCACAAACGCTTACGTGTAGTTTTTAATAACATGAAAGGAAGGTAATGGAAAAAACGAACATTTACTTAATTAATTTTTCAATATTCATGCACGTGTCTGGCGTTAATATCAGAATTTTTAATGAAACTGGTGCTTTGTACCTCTTCACGGTTAGCAAAGAGTATAGAGATCTCCATTAATTCATACTTTACATATTAAATTTTTTTTATCAACCCATTCCTTACTAATTCTGGTCGTTATTATAATGAAAGTCTTTAACGAATAGATTATGTAGCGTAAAGTTCATTAGGGAATTCATTAGGGAATTAGAGAATTCGTACGATTGAATTCTTTCAAGCAAAAAATACAGTTCTGCGTGCAACGAATTTGCGGGAAGATTGTCGCAATTTAATTTTCCCTGATTATTTCATAATATTTCGCGAGCTTTATTTCTCCCGGGTCCCATAATACTGTTTGAAGTCTGTGTGTGCTCTGCGTGGAATTGTTAACCGCGGTATTGTACTTCCCATGCGATTCACTCTAACGCAAGACACTCGGAGGAAACATTCTATTAAATCTCTATGCAAGGTTCTTCATCGCTTACATCATTTACTTGGCCGTATCCTCATTTGAGAGCGGCTACCTTTCATCCACTAGTTATAAATAGTAAATTGACTATAGCAATTCCCATTTCACAATCGTTTTATAAAAACGAATAAAACTGTTCGATGGAGTAGCATACATATTGTACACATATATGTACTGCTCTATCGGCATCATACTCGTTTACCGGATAACTTCATCCCAATATTCAATTTACTGGAACTCAATTTGGCGCACACCCCTCGGATCCTATTTCTCGCGAATATGGAAAAATTCATTAACACAATTCAGTTTTCGTAAATTGGGTTCACGATTTCTCGTTATTATGATTTTTCAAAAATATTATTCATCGTTAATGCCCGGATTGCTAGCACACCCGACCAACAGTCATTGTCACGTTTGATTCTTAATTCCGTCTCACTTTAACTTCTAAACCGTGCTTAAAACCCAAGTTGTACAATTTGTCACGCACCCCCATAGTTTTAAGGACTTTCTGCATCATAAATAACTCCGAGCGAATGCCCTAGTCCTTCACATCCTTCACATCTGGTTTTTCTCCAACTCACCAATCCTCAGGTCATCCTTGTCCCTGAATTTTCTTTCTTTATTGCAATTTCCAGTCTTCCCTCTCTTCTGTAGTTTTCCCTTTCCTTAAACACTGTCTCCCACCACTCATTTCTTGTGCCCCCAAAAAGACATCTAGTCAACAGCAAAGCGTTTTAAAAAAGATCAGATTCTTCTTAACCACCGAACGAACATCATCTCGTTGTCACACCAAACTTGTACATAGTAGTTGATTATTAAAGGAGAGTTCTACATATTAAGTGAACTATAATTTAAAGTGTTGTATTTCACTATCAACATCATCATTATTCATCATTATTATCATCAACCACTATTCAACCGGCCCTCACGAGATTAATTTTTCGTCGAGCGCAGCGGGGTTACGATTGAACCATTAATCGAGTCCAATCCCGTACAGTTAATTTTACATACAGCCACTAGGAAACTGAACACACTTTTCTGGTCGAGAATATTACAAATTGAAAAGTCCGTAAAAAGATTCAGACATTTTCCTTGTGACTGAAACCACCGTAGATTTAAAAATTAAACGCGAGAGGTCACAAAAATATAGTAGAATTATACCATTTAAGAAATAGCACGGACCCGAGGGTTTTTCTTAGATCACGGCTTCACTGTATTTAATGATCGGTTTAAACTGTACGTCAGCTACCACAATGGTTATAAAGGACTCCCCGAGATCCGAAGGAGGAGAGAGTAAATGATATCAGAGGCACGTTGCACCCGAAGAATGATGTAATACAATGTAACACGCGAGTAGATGCGAAAACAGTTCGAGTAGATGGATCTATCACGTCATACATTTATGCATTGGATGGACGTATTATACGAGCATCGGCTGTGCTGTTCCATAAATTGAATATTCCTTTGTGGAGAACCTTGAATTATCATCGAACGCAGGAACGTACCCGGATACCGTGGCCCTGGAATTTTTCCGGCCGGTTTTAGGACCTCCGTAGTGATATCCGCAGACAATCTATCCGGCGCATAAAATTTTATGTCATCCAGAGAGACCGATTCCTCGCCGTGGAGAAGTCAAGGCCCGCGCCGAATAACCGGGCGAAATTTTCGCGCGGGAGACGTAAAAATTTCGCTTTCGTGGCACAAGCGTCTCGATGGAAAGCCGGCGGACGCCCGCGGAAGGGATGAGGATTATAGATTAGAATCGAAAACGTACCAAACGAAATTGGAAAACAGTAACTACACCGTCGGACGTATGTTGCACGTTGCCAATTCGGAGGGACGCTCGACGCGTGTGAAAAGTTTCGCTAATTCTCTAATGTTTCTGATTGGACTGCGGATCTCGATGCATGTACGGCTTTAAAACAGTTTAAAAAAATGCTAGAAAATAAAGTTCTACAGAATTTAGTACGATTTTTATTTATTTCAGATCTACAGAGACTACTAGCACTGAATATGACATTTCACGTGATTCCACTTTCTTAAAATGTGCTTGCAACAATTTAAAATTGCATAAACATCCGCAGTCTAGTTATAATTTCGGTACATATTAGGACCTTGAATAAGTTCTCGCTGTTTCTTTTACAAAATAAAAGATTTATTTAAATTATAAGGAACAGAAACATTTCATTCAAAGTATAATATATATATAGTATAGTATATTCGAGTAATTCTTCCAACTTTTCGTCTTCAAATTTTTTCGGTGTGCCAGAACGTCCTTTATCCTCAAGTTCAAATTCATTATTTTTGAAGCGTCGAAACCAGTCTCTGCATGTCGTATCCGACAAAGCATTGTCGCCATAAGTCTCAACAAGAATTCTATGTGCTTCAGCTGCAGATTTCTTTTGAATAAAGTAGTGCAATAAAATTCCCCGCGAATACACTTTATTCCGCACAAAAGTAGACATTTTCAGAACTAAGAAAAAATTACTTTGCTTACACTAAAGTGAACTACCATACACTGAAATTTAAGGTTAAATACACTACTGCCTTGCATGTGTGTTACCATTCGAAATTCCACGAACGGGGTACTGCTACTACCATCTTTGAAGAAACAGCGAGAACTTATTCAAGGCCCTAATATTTTACATAAATTCAATGAAATCCACGTTCTTTGTTGTATAAGGGCAATAGATTTTTGATTTTTACAGACGTTTGACTTTTCTGAAAACGCAGATCGAAATTAATTTGTCCCTTGTATAAATAAGATCAATGAGTAACTTTATAAATTTCTGAACAACTATCTGAAAATTGTGACTCGAACGAAATAGTCAGGAATAGATGGACTTTAGGATAACCCACAAAGATATCCACACAGGTCTAGATTAGGGGATGGGGATGGCTGACGAGGTGCGCGATACATCCTTGCCCGGCGAAAAATAAAATTGCAAGAGACTCTAGCAGGACCGTGGCTATCCAGCATTATTCTCTAGAAATTGGTTTGTGTTCTGCGCAAAGTAATGGCTCCCGAGCCGAGCGAGTGGTCCAACGTACACCAGTTTTAGCAACTTTCAGACCGCCATGTTCCTCGCGCACGGATTTCTACGGAACGCACGATTTTACCAGGTGCGTATTACAGTCAGGATATATTTCACCAAGCAATTAAAGAACTGCAAGTTCCGCGTGACAGCGTGCGCAGTTCGCATGGTAGGTGTCCTGGCTGGCACAGAGTAATTGAATCGCACAATTTCGCGCATGCGAGGGCCGCGGGAAGGTTTAACGAAACACTAATCCTTTGCGAATAGATTCCAAAAAGCACCAGAAAGCATTTTTACGTAAAGTAAGATTTCTATTTGGAGACCAAAAAATTTGTTGCTTGCTGTTCCATTTTATCTCTCAGCATTTATTTTTATTTGACCATTATTTATTCTTTATTTATTTCGCAGTTTATATATCGTAACCTTCAGTTTATTATTTTTAGTCTAATTGTTACGCTACTGCCAGAATAATCCATCAATATAAAATAATCGTTGATTAACCCTCGTTCGACAATTTTACATTCTGTAAAATGGTCGATCACCAAAGGTGGGCATTATTTGGCGAAAAAAAATATTTCAAATACTATTTAATATTTTAGATTTTATTTCGCTTAAAGAAAATAGTATGTTATTTGAACAATCTGAACCTAAAAATAAAATATTTCTATTTTAACAATTTCATCCACAAAATAAAATATTTCTATTTTAATCATCTGAAACACAAAGTCAAATATTTCTATTTTAATCATCTAAAACACAAAGTAAAATATTTCTATTTTAATCATCTAAAACACAAAGTAAAATATTTCTATTTTAATAATCTGAAACACAAAATAGAATATTTCATTGTTTGCGTCGTTATACCTAATATTTTCAGAAATCGCATTACTTATTTAATATTTCTTATTTTAGCAATAATTTAAAGAAGCAGTGGTACTTAATATAAGAAACTATATAATTTGCCACATTGTCGTTTTTTTTTTTCTTTGACTGCCGCTATTCGTATACAACAAGGTGCAGCGTTCCAAATTGGATTCTGTTATGGTGCTCCTTCGAGAACACAGAATCAGTCCAACAAAGCTTAAAAGTCTCTCAACTGAGATTTTAAATTTGATAGTAAATGAAGTTTCAAAGGTTCGCAATATGTATTGAATGCGAACCATTATTTTGAGCAATAATTAATATTTAAAATTGAAATTGAAAAAATAAAGACAAAGTCCGAATACTTTCAATATTCTCAAAATAAAATACTATTTTCAAAAATTACTGCATCAAATAAAATATTTTATTTTCAAAAATTACTGCATTAAATAAAATATTTTATTTTCAAAAATTACTGCATCAAATAAAATATTTTATTTTCAAAAATTACTGCATCAAACAAAATATTTTGTTTTCAAAAATCACTGCATCAAACAAAATATTTTATTTTCAAAATTAATGCACCAAATAGAATATTTGATTTTCAAAAATTACTGCATCAAACAAAATATTTTGTTTTCAAAATTAATGCATGAAATAAAATATTTTATTTTCAAAGTTGTACAAATACTGTAAAATAAATGGGATTATTTACTATACTATTTAAAATACTATTTTCCCCAGCTCTGTCGATCAGTTTCCGTTTAAAATATTATTCCAAGCTATTAGATTGAGTTTTTTTGTACTCTTTGTCGAACAGAAGATACAATGATCTTCTCTTGGCGACATTCATTCGCTCGTGCATAAGAAGCAGAACACATGGCGCGAAAGTTTTACCTGAGAAGCATTCCCTCCCGGCCCGTTCCATTAAAGCGCAAAATTATGTTGTAGTCCACCGCGGAACATTTTACCTTGTAATTAGAAACCAGTTTCGTTTCCTAACTACTGGGCAAACAGTTAAATTGTGCCGAGTCCTGTTGTGAAATGCGAAAGAAACCGCAGATAATATACGAAGTTGTTTGAAACATTTCCGGGAAACTCGTGAGTCGTTAAACGCCCGGAACCTCTGTGTAAAGTTGGACTAACACACCCGGAACAAAATGGAAAGAAGCAGGCGAAGCGAAATGTTTCGGAAAGAAGTATAACAGCGACGTGTAATCCTTGATAATAGTTTGCTCGCCAGAGACTCGAACATCAACGTGGCAGGTTAACTTTTCAAACGATAACGGGTAAAAGAAATTTCATCAACGAAATTATCTTGTTCTTGTAAAAGTCTTTCGATTGTGTTTGTCGATTGAAATCGATTCGATTAATTTTCTTCATTGGATCTACTATGAAACCATTTAGACTTCGATATTTCCCTGTCATTACTCTTTATTAAACACGCTTCCCCCGCGGTGAAACAGTTCTATGATTGACGCTCGCGTTTACTTGCTCTTTGCATCGCGCTCGGAATTTTGGTTGGCCGGTAACAACATAGATATGTCGTCGAGCTTTCAGCGTTACGAGCTTGCGTTTGATGTATCGTGCACGCAGCCGAAATTGCAGCGCCAGTTCCATAGACGTCTCGCTGACCAACAACTGTCATGGGAAAAATCTCTATTCGTCATAGGGAAGCATAAGGCCCTTATTCTTTACGGTCGTCTCGGGAATCACGCGTCTCCGATTTCTTTGCCTCCAGATCCTTTCTTATTCTCATGATTTCTACATTCACTGATTATTTTTTATTAATTGGTTGATTGCCAAATCACGAACCCCAGAAAATCCCAGAACCCCAGAAAATTTACCCCAGAAAAGTAATTTAGTTAATGAAACCAAAACCGTAATTTCCTGATAAACATTAATGTTTTCTTGAAGTGTTAAGTAATTTTAACTTCTATAAGGAAATTGTGTTCTGGTACAGTGCTCTTCATGTGAAACAAGCATTACAGTAAAAATTGAATTATTTGGTCATCCGCGTTCTTCATTTATAGAATTATCTTCATTCTGTAGTCCTCTTTGTCATCAACGAATGGTATGTTAATTAATCACAACAATTTACAAAACGTACTTTTTAAATTTTCAATACAGGCTCATATAAAAAAGTTTAAAATGCAACTTTTAATATTTTTTCTACAATTCCGATCAATTGCAATTTTTGAAAAAATTTCTTTTCACATCCTTTAGTAAACTAATTGCTCTAGCTTCCCAAAAAAGTTCAAATCGTACAGTACAATATTAAAAAAGTTATCGTCTTCTTTAGAGCGGTCTTAAACTTTTGTCCGCTGCTGTACCTTATTCCAACTTATGTTATTTTTCCACACATATGAAAGGAATACACGACAGTCGCGTTGATTGAGGTTTAAATGAAATTGATTTATTATCAAAGTTTCATATAACAAAACTACAAATATACGCGATAAATAAATCTGATACAGAATAAAAATGATGATGTGTCCCAGTTTGACCCATGTATCCGATTTCTCGTCCGGGTCTTTTTAGTAGATTAGTCGACTGCGATTGCGATCGACGGAAATAAGATATTTGAAGTCCGCCGGATTCGAGTTGCGCTCTGTTCCATTGGTTTTATATTATCCATCGTTTCGGCCAGATATCAGCTATCGAGGATAGTTCTAATCCTTCCGTCTACTGCGATTTCAATCGCACTGACTACGCCGTTGTCGATATTTCAGAACGCGAGGGCGGCACTCAACAACCGACCAGAGTGTGCGACGTCGAATATTACGGGTTGTCGTCACCGGTGAACGGTTCCGTAGTGCATCCGGAGCCTCACCGATTATTCGCTATGAAGGGGCCGGTAAAATGCAGGCAGTACTTCATCCCGGAGCCTAATCAGTCGGTCATCATCCGAGTAAGTCCTCCGATCTATACTTATCCACCGTTGACACCGGTCTGCGAAGCAAAAAGTATTTGCCGGCGTCTGTCAACTCTCTCTTGCCCTATATCCAGGCGAACTCAATTTTATTACTATTATCATCAGTAAACAGCGGATCTTTATGCAATTATAGCTTTTGAAAATTTTCAAAAAGTGCTACGACATAAAAGTTGACAGCATTTAGTAAAATTTTTATTTATTTCACATCTAAAAAGGCTACTATCACGGGAAATAAGATTCTATTTTATTCCACTTTCTTAAAATTTGTCTACAAAAATTGAAAATTGCATACACATCATTATGCAAGATAAAAACCGTTTGCATCAACTGCAACGAGCAAGGTCCAAGTAATAATCACTTTCATTCTTTAATAATGTTTAATAATAAATTCTTTAAATCTGTTCACTGTCTTATATTGCAAGCACCCATTTTTGTCATAATTGCATAAAATCCGCAGTCTAATTATATTATCATTTATATTGCAGTTACGCGTAATTTCATTTTAGGTACAAAATTGTAGGTCGAAAATAATATAATAGCATGTGTTGCAAAGGGATTCTAGATAGTCGGTCTAATTCAGTGTACCGGGAATAGTTATTTATTATTTTTCACTTCCGCATCAAAATTTATCTCCAACTTCACTGTTCTATGAAATATTGCGTTGGCAAGAAAGTAATTTCGGTATTGTATGGTGAAATGATGACGTGATCTCGCACTTGGATCAGTTTTTTGCCGATAAGGACCAGAAGTTTTGTATGTATGTATGTATTTATTTATTCCTGTTCCCTTTCGGGTTACAGGGAGAACCCGATCCCTCTACAATTAATTTATTCGCATTTCTCTTTACCTATATACGTGCACTCAGTTTTTCTTCCTTTCTTTCACTCGCACATTCACACTCTCTCTCCTTCTCTCCCCTCTCTTTCTCTCTCTCTTCTCCTTCTCATTCTTCTTTTTCGTCCATGTATTTTTCTTTTCTTTTCCTCTCTTTATTCTTCACTTCTTCCTTCCTGTATTTCTCTCCTATCCCTATCCAATCTCTTCATCCACTCTTCTCCCCTTCCGTCCTCAGCCAATATTTCCTTCACTTTCTCTTGCAACCCTGTATCCTTGCTTTCTTCTCCTCTACATCTCTCCAGCACGTGCTCCCACGTCTCTCCTCTTCGTAGCCGCATCTTCTACAGCATCTTTCCTCTTCTTCCTCCCAGTACTTCCCCCCTCTCATTTAATTTCCTAATCTGTATCTAGCAATTCTCCTCCATTTCTCTTCTTTATTTCCTTTGTCTAGATATTCTGGCGTGCCCTTCACTCTTATTTCTTTGTACCATAAGCTGTATCTTGATTCCCTTACACCTTTCCAGTTCTCCTCGTCCTCTATCCCCCTCTCTCTTCTTACTATCTTTTCCCATTCCTCCTCTCTTCTATCCTTATCTTCCTTTTCTAGCATTTTTCTATTCCCTCTCTCATCTATGTAGTTTCTTCTTCCTTCTTCCCATTTGGACAGTTTCATTCCCCTTCTGGCCCTCTCTTCCATCTCTTTCAGACATTGTCTTGCCCATTCACTTCCTCTCCCTCCTTTTAGTCTCTCTTCGAATTTCCACGCTCTTCCAGGACCAGAAGTTTTATAAGCGCGAATTGTGAAGCTACCAGAAAATGGCAAAAGATCATCGAACAAAATAGAAAATAGAAAATATATCGAAGTTCATTGCTTGAATAAACAAAAAAATGGGTTCTATTTCACCTTGAAATACCGAAATTACTTTCTTGCGAACCCAATACTATGCACATTGTACAATGTATAATACATAAGTACACTTCGTGGGAAGTAATCGTTTTTCAAAATCATAATGAAAAGGAAATCGTAACGAAAAGAATATTCGGAATCAAAGATTCTATAATATCCTTTAGCGATCCTCTAAGCTAGATCGCTAAACGTTGGCTGGTTCGTTTGAAGGTGGAGAGCAGCTCGGAACGGAGACCAAACAACCCTTGCGAAACCAAGTGCGGGGACAGCGGCTGTCATTGCGTCAGCAACGAGTCGCTCGAGAACATGGACCACCTTCTGCTTGTGTCTGAAACCGGCCATATCGTCACCTGTTTCTGCGGAAATTATCAGGTAAGCGAAAACCAGGCATAATAGTTATCTTTTCAGACGCGCGACTGTCTCGAAAGTTTAAATTGGAAATTGAAAACTCAATTAGAACACCAAACTGTGCACCTAACGTCCTAGAACAGGATGAGTTACGCGGACCGCGCACCGTTCTCGGGCATAGTGTGAAGAGTTTCTGCTCCAACAAATGGTGTAGGTCTATAATTGGTCAGACGTGTGGAACTCTTGATCAGACAAGCCGGATAGTACCGAGCATTATCGGATAATTAAGTGCACGCCCAGTTTTATGTTAATGGAGGAAATAATTAGGACCATTTATGCTTCATTTCGATACGTTTATAGACTGTTGTAAACAATACAAATTTTCGAATCGTCTGGACTTTTTAAATATTTCTAATTTCGGAGAAATTGCTCGCGCAAGAGTTTGGGCTTCTGGTTTTTTATTTTACAATTATTGAAATTATACTGACGCTTTTACTGGAAATGATTATACACATTTTTGTGTGTGTATCCAAGCATATAGTATAATAAAAATCACAGAATATAAATATATAAATAAAAATATATAAATTCTGATGTCATTTTTACAAGGCAACACATGCCAGCCATTTTTAGAGCTCGATAGTGTTAAAACCGATTTGGTAATCTTATTTTAATTTTTAAATTTCAGTTTGTTGTATGCTGGATTAATATCTTGCGTGGAAAGACTGATCGATCTCAGAACTCTCCCGGAGCATTGCGAAACTTGTATTTCCGAAAGATCAACGTTCAGTAGACACTAGTTTACTCTGCGAAGACTGCTCAGCGCAATCGATATACATATAGACATCGCAAACAAATTAAATGACGGGAGAAACTGCTGATACCATAAAGTTTCGATTCAAGAAAATGTTAGACACTCTCAAACGATCGAAACTTGATAGAGTTATTATGCCTACGGGCGTTAGAAGGGTTACTGCCGTTTAGAAAAATGAAAGTGAACTTGGGCTCTCCAGAAAAAAATAACATGAATACAAACATTCAGTTTTGTCCTTAAAATGTAATTTAAAAGAGTAATAACATTGAGACAATTTATGTGGATGTCATATGTTATTTTCAATTGATTAAAATTATTAAAGTTAGGACGAAATGTTTCTAGCGTTTCTGTGTTCTGTGGGTAAGGAAGAAAATTTTTATTTTGCATGAAGATCCACAGTCTAGACGTACACTGCCGCTCAAACGTATGTGAACACTTATCGTTGAAGTTTGTGTATTATTTGATTGTTATTAGACGATATTTATTATTCACAGAGCTGAGTAAAATAGAATTGGAAATAGTAAACAGTTCAAGTATGCGTACCACTGAAAATGTTTGGAAACGTATTTTAAGGGAGGCTTGTGTAACTTCAGCGAAAAACTGATTTTTAAGAATATTTTTAGTACAACTACAATTGGATATATAGAACTAGGCCTTTTCTAGATGTAAATAGATAGTCTTGAAATACAAGTGTTCTTGTTTTAGTGTTCAACAAAGATTAAATCCCTTTGTAGTAGTCTTCCAAAGGATTGTCAGGATTCGTAATAAAACACTCGCGATGTATATTTAGTGATATTAAATAGTGAATAGAATATATATATATATATATATATATATATTAGATTAGGAACTACACCGTATAACATACACATAAAGTACAATTACCATAAATCACAGGCATCACCAATACAACATAAAATAAGACCATAAATGGCGACACGTGACTGACGCCCCGAAAGTTCATAAAACGGCTGCTTCTTCTTCCGTTGATCGGCGCTTGTCGTCGATCATCGGAAATCTTCGTCAAACGTCGAGCCTTTCTTCCGAACTGTAAACATCGCTTCGGCACGCTCGTCATTCGAACGCATCTAACCTCGCATACGAGCGTACGACTCTCTCAAATATCGACTATACCTTGAAGATTCTTTTTCTTCCAGGAGGAGAATTGAACAAGTGTCCACATGCTTTCGAGCGGTAGCGAATGTTTAAAAGCAACAAAGATATTCGAGGTGCAAACTCTATGTATAGTCTATGTATAGTATCATCCTGTATAGTTACAAGAATGGTCCGGTGTCGGAGGGTTAATACTTAGCATTTAGAAGAAGAAGGTTAGCGTAGGGACGAACAGCGCGTAGAAATAAATGGTGATTGCGTCGCGCTTGAAATCCGCGGGAACCGTTTTCCGTAGCTCGGAGCTATCGGCGTATGAATCCCGTGCCGTATAAAAGCAATGAAAATGCGAAACGTCGATACAAAGTGGCAGTTATATAAAGCCGATTCTTCGGGACTCTTCCGAAGCTAATGCTCGAAACAAGCATGTTACAGAGCCCGTTGAATGACGGCGGCGCGGCGCGCGAGACGCACGGGGTTGTCGCATCATTGACCGGGGTCGTTTAATTCGAAAAGCGCTCGGCAAGCACCACCGTTCCCTTTTCCTCTTTTATTTCTGCCGCTCACGTCCGACTGCCACCGTTTCATTCAAGTTTCATTCACGGGCAAACGCGGCACTCGCCGATTGTATTGGCCGGACACTGAATACTCTCTCGTTCTATTCAACACCTATTCCATCAGCCCGCACTGGAATTACTTCGCACGATTTCACCGGCTCGTGAATAAAACAAATAATGCGCGTGTTCAGTGAAAGTTCCGAACAAGAACTACAGCTGGAAAGCGGAGAAATTGTTTTTCCATTTCGATCCGAGACGAACGTGGAGTTCCTCTCGCGTTCGCCAATTTACAAAATGCCCGAGGAAAAGAAAGGGGGGACGAAATATGTTCCGGATCGGTTCGGACTAGTGAATATTAACTTGCCTTGAATATGTTCTAGAATATGTCGCTTCACAGGACGTCCGCGCATAATTGAAGAATCCTACACGGTTTTTTCACCTCGCTTTGTTTCGACTCGTAGAATTCGCGATCAACTTGAAATTGCTTCTTCAACTTTGGAGTTCGTAAACTTTCTTTACGGCTAACAAAGTGAAGTTTCCCGTCGGTGTTCGAAATATAGTGCGTAAAGATAACAACGGAGGCGCGTTCGGTTTTTATGACCAATGAAACTGTTTTCGATGAGAACGTTGGGGAAACATGGTAGGTATGTATTAGAAGCAGCGATTTCACCCCTCGGACACGAAATCAGGTCCTAAAATTCATTCGATTTGCTTTACGTGTGTGACGGCTGTTGGCGAACCTGTTAAAATCTTGTGAATAAATGTAACTTCACGAAACGTTGGAGCTCGTTGCTTTAGAAACTTGGTTCGGCAACGAATAAAATCCCGGTGAAGACGTTCGGCTTGCTCTTTGTAGCAGGGACGAGCCTTAAAACTATTTGATACACGCGACAGATGTTTCTTTTATCTGGAATCTATTGCATAGGACTGGCTGCCTGTCGGAATTCGTAGCTGGATACCAGTGTACATCGAATGGTCGAGATTCTCGGAGGCAGGCCTCAATTTCCGTGCAGCTTACGAGTTTATCAACGACACTTACTGCGGCTACCACGAGACGAATAAGCCGGAAGGCGAGGTCGTGAACGGCGGCGACCTAGCCAGCACCGGATTAAAGCTCAATCAGTATTATCACCAGAGGTGCACGTGGATCTTGAACTCGTTGACGGATCGACAGCTCACTATCGAAGTGAAATCTGCGCAGAGCCGTGAGTATTCTGTTTTCTATGCCTTCTATTCCTCTTTTTATAGAGCAATGCTCCCTAATACAGAACTCTATTTATATTTCACTAACTTCTGCCCGCGACTTCGCTGGCACAGAAAACCGTTTAATGCCCTCGGAAATTGATATTGTTTCTCCATAGAACCTTTTA
>CM052283.1:4727752-4773761 GCA_028455765.1 Lasioglossum oenotherae | reverse complement strand
AGCGATTTCAATTACTTGATTTTGGTGGTTAGGTCGGGTGGTGGGAAGCGGAGAGGGCCGGCTTGGGAATCTACATGATCAACATCTGCGCGCGCACGTGGTACCACCTAGTCACAACACACAACATGGCGGCGCTAATCTGTCAAAAACACTGGAAATCGTTTAACTTTAAACAATTATACATTTTGAACCATTGATCCTCCAGGATCGAAACTTGGATTTCTCACATCTTCTTGTCCAAATCTACTGGATAACATAGGAGAAAGGTAAACATTTCTGGATACGCAAGGAAAAATTTACCCATATTTAGTATTATAAAAATAAGATACATGTGTATATCTTTGTATTCAGGAGAATCGTTCTACGTAAGAATCATTCATACAACTTTCATGGTTGACGCAGCAAAAATTTTCCCTTTGTAAAAGTTAGAGTGAAATGTTATCAAAACGTACAATTAGCATAGAACAGTGTCACCAGAAACGGTGCTAACGTGATTACCATTTGTTTGCAGATTACAAGCATTGGGAAGAACTGCTCCTGCTTACACGATAAAATGGAGAAGCCAATCAGTGATCGCAAACACCCACAAAAGCGCACCGTCGCCTGCACCAAATCATGTGCTCAGTTCCTCAACTAAAAGTGGACCTCGAACACAGATTCTACTACTCACCACGATATTTCTGATCTACGTGGTCGGTTTTTGAGTGAACGAACTCGTGCCCGAACTTACATTGTGCCCGTAAACGTTCCTGTTCTATGAGAAACTATATACGAACGAGCCTAAGGATTCTCTCGCACATGTACATACTACATTTAGATGAAACGTTGATGCTCGTGTTTCTTTAACACTAAACCTACAGAACACTAAAGGTGACCTACGTTGCCTTACATGAAAATGACAGGATTTGACTTGCTTGTAATAGAAACAACTCGATCATTTCTCACGGAAGTATCTTTATAGTTTGAATAATTGTAAGATAAAAATCCGAGAACAACAGCGATAGGTTTAGTGTCGAAATTTTTCTTGGAAATGTGGAAAATGCTTAAACAATCAGATAACCGGAGTCTTGATAGTCATAGAATCAATTGTGAATCGTGCCTATAGCGCTGGCAACAAGTTGTCTCCGAATTGTTACATACGAATACCGATACAATCGTAATTTATCATTAGACAGCGGATGTTTATGCAACATAAACAATTTCTAGCTGAATCGCAACAAACTGGAATGCAATACAAACTTAATTTTTCTTTTCCAATATGTTTAATATGTTGAAAATAATATAAGCGTATTTTTGAATTCTTCTAATTTTTTTACTGTTATAAATTGCACCTACTCATTTTTGTCATAAATGCATAAAATCCGCTGTCTATTTATCATATAATGCTTTCCGTTCATCAGAACAGTACGTGGACTTTTTACAGTAATAATTATTCATAGAAAAACAATTGGTATTATTCATGAGGGATTTCGTTTCGCGAAGGAAGCTTTACGTTCAATATTCAATTGTTTCAAATATCTCCAGTCGATCCGTGCTCAATATAATAAATGTAAACACATCGTTCTTTGCATTCCTCTCGACATCGTTCAAACACGAGCATCGAACGCCGATGGGAAATAAGAATTCCAAAACAATTCGATCGATCTGAAGGATACCCACAGTAATATGAGAGAAATGTGTGCGACGTGAGATCATCCGCGATTTACTCGCGTTGATCGAAACAAGTGACGTCGTTAATGAAAATCGACCCTGCATTGGCATCAACTCGAATTTTGGAATTCAGTACTTTAGTCGAACTATATATATAAATATATAAATATATGAATTACAGATAAAAATCGAGAACAAATATTATATACTACGAATCGCTCGCTGTATACCACTCGTTTTAGTTTTAAGTCTCTAATAGATCGTGTACATATTATACATACGTAAGCATTATACATAAAAGATACACGCTGGGTGATACGTCTACAAGGAGAGGCGTAAATGTGTCTGTCATTTCGAAAATAGTGACAATCTTTCTAAAACAGAAGGGCATACGACTCTACACGAAATATATATTACAACTTTCAACATTGTTTCTAGTTCTTTTCTTCTTATACAATTTAAAAGAAGAAACAACAGTTTTATACCATTTTAAGAAAAATATTTTAATGGAGTTTTTATCAAAAATTGTAAGTTCTCAAGAGATATTTCAATCAATCAAGAATGTGTTAATATTTATAGGAAAACCATATTGAATTTAATCATTTCGAATCTCTCGCTCGATGCACATTGGATCAAAAAAGTATTGGCTCATATTTTCGTAAGTATTGGATTAACTGAAACATTGTATAGATTTCAGTTTTTGTATGGAGTGTATATTATTTTGTTACACCTTTTAAACGCAATCAAATGTCGGTTGTCTGATAAATCCTGGTAAACTGTGTATGTAGGCGTTTTGTTTTGTTGTAAATGGGAAATTGTAAAGGGAAAGAAAGGTGTAAGCACGCACAAACCGAGGCAGACAGATTTCTTGCGATCCCTTCCGGACGTTTCGATCCGCGCACGCATATAAATATAAATATAGCGGGTAAAATCGAAGAGGAAATAAACGAAAGAAGAATACGCGATGCACGGATTTGAAGTAGCCGAGAATCACACGTCACCTCTCTCATGCAAATGCCAAAGTAAACGTGTAAGAAAAATTATATAATGGTACATAGTTCTTGTACATACGTACATATACATACACACATACATGGTAGGGCAAGGTAGGCTTTGTACAGAGTATCATATGAACTATACTGTTAAGAGGTCGAAGTTCATTGTAAATTATGCGATAATTTATTGTAAGGAGGGGGCGATCCCGTGGATGGAAACAGATTGTATTTTAACGAACGAGCTTCGAGTGCCGATCGAGTGCACTCCTCGACTAATTGTTACCGCGTTCTACCGGAAATCCAATGGCGTCTCCTCTTCCGCGAAAGAAAGATTTATCGCTAGGAAGTTATATGTTAAAACAGAGAAAACGGAACGAAGATGAAAGATTGTTACAGAGAGTACGTCGAACGAGGTGGAAAGAAGAAAATCTTTCGCGATGGAGAAGGTGTACCGGGCGACTTCCGGTTCACGCGACTGATTGTTAGATTAAGCCGAAAGTAAGAGGTAGGACGTGAATGTTTGATGTACGTATCGACTTTGACAGCATTGAATTAAAGAACAAATGGACTAATCGAATTAATCTACTCGAAGAACCATCCATCGATGCGAGCGTTACCATCGATTCTTGTAATTTTGTAACACGATCGCCGTGATTATTTATAACGCCGTGTTAGAAATAATATCCTCCGTTCCAACTGCTTCTCTTGGCCAAGATGTTACACTTTACATGTCATTCGTTCGGTGTGTTCCTTTTATACTGTACGATAACACTACGAACGACGAATGAAGAGTAATCTCTTTATTGTCGTACGTTCGGTTTAAACAACGTTAATAGATGAATAGGAACAAATGATTTTCAAATGGAACGTCGCTCGTTCCTATCCGCAGCCAGAAAAGAACTTCGACACGTATACAAAAGAGACTCTCAACTGAAATCTATAAACAATGAATTAGGTGATTCTTATTTCATTTATTAGACGATCTTGTTTAAACCGAAGGTGTCGAGAATCAAGGTGTTATACTTCCGATCTAAAGCTCTTTGCTGCAACGTAACGCAGTTCCGTTGAGAGACTTTAATGTTTGTTAAAAGGGGCTCATATGTTATAATCTCGTGCAACACGGGATCAGCTGAATCATTACGAACCTTCGACGGAGTAAAGATATTCTTCTCAACCTTTCATACTTGAACGTAATCAATATCGATTCTAAACGAACGTTTCCTGTTTTTCTAATAAGGTAACTTTTGTTACAATGTCCATTGATTGATTACATCTTCCTCAGAATATGTAATTCTGAAAGATTCGTTTACGGTGTTCAACGAGAAAAGCTTTCGATGCATATTTGTCATTTCGAATCGATTTTAGGCTTAATTCAAATTAGCGAGTAGAAAGACTGAACTATCCCCCTACCCATCCCTCTTCCCCGATTGTAATTTGTATTCGTGAAGGCTGGTAATGATTGAATACGACGAAGCGCGACAGATTAAAGTCCGACCTCGTCGGAAGTTAAAGATATATTAAAGTTTGTATGATAATGATAATGATTTCTGCAACCTCGTCGAAACAGAGTTGAAAGTCACGATGTAATTGCACCGTATCGAAAAGAGGCGGCACGCTGTCGAAAAGAAGGGAAACGGAAACCGGAAAAAGATTATCAATCGAGAGATCGCACATCTTTTAACGCATTGTAACTATTATCGTGACCCCGGAGACACGTAATTTTCCAATGGCTTGTGTTCGAAATCGGTGAACTGTTTCCACGAAATGCTGTTGTTAGTTTCAAGAGGGAAAAAAAGCCAATGTTAACCGCGCTAACGCAAAGCTAATTCTTTCTCACGTTACTCGACGGGGTATAATTCACAACGATTGTAACACGGTTTGTTCCTTAAACGAATGTACCGGTTTTGCACAAGGCATGTCTAACTAAGGAAGAAGAAATACATGTTACATGTATGTACTAGCCGCGTATATCTAAGTCACAATAAATAGTCAATTGTTTCATATAAAGTACGAATAAAATGAAACGAAAACCAAATACATTCGTAATTTTTCATATCACTGTCTCATGAATGCGAAAAGTGTTTGCACAGTTTCTCAGCTTCTTCAAATACTAATCTCGTTACTTCAGTCGCAGGGAGCTCACAAGAAATATTGTCTTTATTAATATTGTATAAATCATTGTCTTTACAGGAGATATACCAGGTGTTTTACACTTCATGGTATAAATTAGGTCAAGTCGATTCTATGGCTGGAAATAAGACGAAAATCAAGAATAACGAAATTGCGTGGGAGGCTTCGTTTGCAAGAAAATTAAATTTAAATGTCAATCGAGTACACGCGTCCTCCAAATTTACAAACACGGTCGCAATAGCATCTCGTAGTTTTCCTGGAAGGAGAAAAGGAGAAGAGGAAAAATCGACCAGTTTTAGTCGATTCTGGCAGCACTGCACGCCTTATGGGAAAAGCGGCATGAATCATTTGCTGCTGTAATGAATATCCCATACCACAGAGTATATGAGAATGCTCACGCCCGGGGATTAGCCGTGCCACTTTTGTCTGCTCATCATGTTTAGCCTGGAACATCTCCTACATCATCTTTAGCATGGAACAGAACCCACTATACTGTTATTAAATCTGTGGCGACACAAACAAGATTAGTACAGACATTGTATCATTTCGGTGTACATTTTTTGTATGAATCTACAATGATTAAATAAAGACAATATAATACATAAAGAAAGCGTGTGTGTCTACATAAATATTTATTGAACCACCCATTCTTCCCGAACGTCCGACTTGTCGTTGAGATGTACTACTGAATTTTGTGCCACCTCCTTCGCTATCATGTTCTCTTAATACAAAACTCCATTTTCGAGATTTTCGAAAATTTTTGCAAATTTTCGACCGTCTGACTTGTCGTTCAGTTGTACTACTGATTTTCGAATACCTCCTTCCGCATCATGTTCTCCTAATAAAAAACTCAATTTTTCGAGGTTATCGGAAAATTTTTCTAAAAATCGAACTTTGTATTAGGAGAACATGATGTCGAAGGAGGTATTCGAAATTCAGTAGTACAACTCGACGACAAGTCAGACGGTCGAAAATTGGCGAAAATTTTGGAAATTCTCGAAAATTGTGTTTTGTATTAGGAGAACATGATGCCGAAGGAGGAATTCGAAATTCAGTAGTACAACTCGACGACAAGTCAGACGGTCGAAAATTGGCGAAAATTTTGGAAATTCTCGAAAATTGTGTTTTGTATTAGGAGAACATGATGCCGAAGGAGGTATTCGAAATTCAGTAGTACAACTCGACGACAAGTCAGACGGTCGAAAATTGGCGAAAATTTTGGAAATTCTCGAAAATTGTGTTTTGTATTAGGAGAACATGATGTCGAAGGAGGTATTCGAAATTCAGTAGTACAACTCGACGACAAGTCAGACGGTCGAAAATTGGCGAAAATTTTGGAAATTCTCGAAAATTGTGTTTTGTATTAGGAGAACATGATATCGAAAGAGGTGGCACGAAATTCAGTAGTACAACTCAACGACAAGCTAGACGCTGGAATATTTTTGTTTTCAAAGTTTCACAATTTTTGCAATGCCAAATGAGTACAGTAACTCAATGACAAGCATTTACATTTTTGCGGATATCAGTAGTATAACTCTACAACATGTGGGACGTTCGGGAAAAATTGGTGGTTTAATAAATATAATACGCAGATATCCTTTTTAATACATAGTCTTTATTTACTCAATTGTAAATTCATACATAAAGTGTTTGTATATTGTACATGTATATAACTTAACTATATTATATTCTAAACATTTATAACACGAATGTTGACTAGCTCGGAGAGACTCGGCACACCGTCAGACATTCTAGTGTAATACTGCAGTACAGGGAGGTACAGATAATTATATTAGATGACCATTAGTCCACTGCTATACTGCTATACCTCGCTTGTGCTGCGGCAGCCGATGGATAAACCCGCTAGTACCATTTGCCACAAATGCTCGAGACGCTGTATTGATAATCAGTAGATTGCGGATCTCTGTACAAAATAAAAATTGTCTGAATAAGTATCAACAGATAGTGGTAATTGCCACCTGATTATTTTTTCTCTATTGTTCTCGTTATCATATTCTCTCTGGCACTGACGAGATGTACCTAGTCGGTGGTTCGGTGCAGAATTTATTATTTGAACAATTTATTTCGGAACTGACAAAGTAACTGTTCGTTTGCACAGACCAAAATCTGAAATTGTTTTAAAACTGCGCACTATAAAAAGAAATATTTAGTGGTTTTAAACAATTTTGAATTTTCCTGGGTAATCGGGGAAGCCAGTTTATTAAAAAAGAACAATTTATTCACATACAAGTTTCAATACAATCTATAATAGGTAATAGCTTTATACATTCTACATTCGGAATATGAAACATGTACATCTACAGGTAACTCGTTTGCGTTCAGGCGCACGTGATTACAGATCATTAAATAACATCTTGTTAAAATTTTATAAAGTTGGCACAAAATGTAAAATGACACTTCTGAGTTAAACAATTGTACTCCTAACTACGCGTACGAGTAGTAACAGGAAATGGATAACATCGAACAAAATATATGTACATTACACCTATAATAACTTTGCTATTTTTTAAAAAATTATCAACATACAAGATATCCGTATACATATACATACATATATTGTATGTATATTATATAAAGTTTTTATAGACACAATCGCACGTGCGCGGATGTTGGATGTCATCCAGGCAAACTTTGAAGTCAATCAATGACGTAGTAGTTGCACTAACAATAAGTGCATAATAATGATTTGATCATTATTCCCGTTCATTGTGTTTCTGGTACAACTACACTTAATTTACATTTACGTGTTTATAACTAGACAATGATAATCATTGGCATTAATCCGCTAGAAATATCTACGATTAACGATGCGTAGATGATCTACTGTGTAATTAATTGAACGATCATTTCAATCATGGTTTAATTAGTCGATAATCGATTTACATACCTATTGGCACCAGGTTTCAGGAGAAACAGACTATTGTGGAACATAATAGTTTATCAACCTTGTATAGACTGTATCAATTGCTTCTCAGATGGACGAATTCAATATTTGTATAATTATTAATTTGCTAAATTATTTCAAACAAATATTTAACGATGAATATACTGTATAATTTTGAGCTGATTTTGTTAAAACTAGTTAAAAACATTATTTTCTCTCAATATTATGCAAATATTATCGATGTTAATTATACTTGTTTAGTTTATGATAGAATGTTTCCGCACGTGGTCTAAAAATCTGGGTATACTTTGGCAATTAATATGGAGGATGTTCACGACAACATGAATATTATAAAGTGCGACATAATTCACGTTATCAAATGAATTTAAAAATGTATTTCACGGACTTGTTCTTACAAGAAAAAAATTAATTACACGAACAAGAAAATATATTAAAACGTATTTCTATTTTACAAATTTAAAAATCTAACACAACCACAAAAAAAGATCGCTAACATATGAAATAGAATACTCGACATTTATTTTACATATCCATCTCATGGAACAGTAACATTCTTAAAAATCTATCAAACACGTTGCAAAAACGTGTAAATCTCATTATGAATTGTAGATATGTTAATTTATAAATTCCTACTTCCATGCACGCTTCTGAATATTTACTCAAATTACAATGAAAATCTTGTAATCATCTATTTAAGATAATAAATTCTTCGCGCTCGTTAAAAGTTAAGTAACACATACATTCAACAATAGATTCAGTGTCGATACAAGTCCGTAATTCATTCGAATGGTGCTGCTTTACGCGAAAAATGTATCTTTAAAATGTAAGAACAAAGCTGTACAAATAGTCCTTCGTGTTGTAACTAATATTACTGTCCTGTGTCTTTAAATGCTTCTCAAGAACACACAAAAATTTATACATCAAATATCGTCTCGGTGTATCAAATTGAGATTCATGTATAATTATTAAGTAAATGAAATATCGAGCACAACCTATGCTTACGCGGGAGAATTCTGTATGTACGCGGGTGCATTCTGTATATACGCGGATGCAGAATTCAAAAGGCCTAGCCGCTGCTTCTGTTTTCGTTGCTCCGTCATCTGGTTAAAATACAGATCATTATTACACATCAATGAACATAACCTTATTCTAAATTTTTAACGCAATGAAGAATGTTTCCCTATAAAACAGAGCTGGTTTACCTGATCGCGAAGCTCGGTGAGTTGCTGAGATAAACATTTCACTAACTGTTGGGTAGATTCTAATTGCGATTGTAAGCTTCTTAACTCTATTTGTTCACCTTCTCCCTCGTCCGCTGCCAAAGACTTCGCCCTCAACCTCGGGAACCAATCCAAATTTCGATCCTGTAAAAAGTACACAGAGCTTAAAAGTTAAAGCACGGCTCAATGTTTTGAAGCTCTATGGACTATTACCTTCACCATGGCGTAGACATACGACTCAGGCCCTGTGAATTCCGTAGGATCTTTCACCTTTACCAGAACAATGAAATACAAATAATGCCACATATTGTGCTCGTGCTTCACGTGTTCTTCGAACGACACTGTTTTATTATCGAAGGATGATCTGTTCAAACCTGTACAAAAGGGATAAATTCCATATCAGATTACATCCTTCATGCGGGATGTACCTAGTACCCAGTCAGCCAGGCCTGTCTCGAGCAGAAATCGAGCCCAGCCTGGCGAGCAGGTAACGGGCATTATATGTACTGGCAGAACGTCGCTGGAAGTCAGTGATGCCATATGCGGGGAGTCACGGTGAAATGATATTCCCTGTCATCAAAGAAGGGGTACGAGTGGGACGAATGGGAGACACGTTGCACGTGCGCGATGGGGAGCGTGGAGTGTGCGCCTGAGCACGGTGCTGGAATGGAATAGTGGAAGGGGTATGTAGGAGAGTACGGGAGCTCCGTCTCGAGCTCATTATTATGGCAACACAGCTGGAAGCTGCTCGAACTACAAGATGCTCGATTTTGGACAGGCAGCTGTGCGCGCATATGCCTGGCAGAAATACCGGGCATCTGCCCCGGCCCGGCCCCGGCAGAAGCTGCCCGGGCACTATGCTGACCGCTCGGTCCGGCCCCGGGAGAAGCTGCTCGGGCACAATGCTAGCCGCTAACCCCGTCTTTCTGCCGGAAGAATGCGCTACTTATGCGCGCATAGATACCCGTCCAAAATCGAGCACGTTTGTTTACTGGGCAGTTAATATTATGCATATAAAAAGCAACACTTGCCGCATATGAAACATGTATTCTTCAATATTAACTCCTTCTGTTGCTTTTCCGATCTGAGATCGGCGAAAGTATCAATGATGACACCAAAAATGAGATTCAGAACAATAATTATTACGATGAAGAAGAACAGTAAATCGTATACAACTCGGGCAACAAACAACGGTTCCTGCAACAGAATGAATCAGAAATAATCATATTTCAAATGTTACATTTTTTGAGGTTTTCATATTTCTTTACTTACCGTGCTGGAAGGAGCTCGTAAAATATCACCGATGCCACCACCATTCCTTAAACCCTGATTTAGAGTAGTGACAATGCACATTACCAAAGAATCACACGATCGCTCTTTTAACTCCCCGCCGATATTAATTACATCTGCGTTTCTGTCCCTATCAGCCACTATGATTGCAGAAGTTTTTTTTCAATTAATTGAAAGTATAATTTTTAAGAAATAATATCTAAATGATCTATTATATGAAATAACTGATATACCTTCTAAAATATATTGAGAAACTGTGTCAGTTGCCTCACATTTTTCATTATTCAAAGCGTTGCATGTTCCCGTATTCGCTTCTGAATATGATGCTGAAATTATTCAAGAAATGCTTTATTTATACCTATGTATTTCGAATGTATTGTAATACTAGAATATACACTTACACACGATATCCTCATCAACGGACACTAAGAAATCGTCCTTGAAAAACATGAAACCGATGATGGAGAACATATAAACTAAAATTAATGCCAATACAGCCGTGAGTATAATAGATCGCCCATTTCTCGTAACAGATCTGATTACATTGAGCAAAGTTTCTTCACGATAGACTACATCAAAAAGCTGCAAAAAGACTCAAGTGTAAATCTTGAATCGAATGATCACATATAAGTACCGAGAATACTTACTAAAACTGAGTAGAAAAATGGATGCATAAAAATCCCAAGAACACAAAATATAAGATACGATATATGATACAAAAGTTCAACGTTTGTCACTATTTGCTCTAAGCTCCTTGCTAAAGTGCCCTGATTGCCTATGATGCTTATAAGATGTACTACTTTTAATACAATCTGAAACAAAATTGACATGTCAGCTCATATTATCAATTTCATGAAATTTTATGTATAAACGAGAGTTAAATTTGACATATGTATTACAGATGATATAACACGTACCGTAAGAAAACCAAGTAACCATAACGTCGGTTCTGGTCCTATAGAGAAAATCAATCGTAATATTGTTGACGCCACTAGCGTGCGTATACCAGACTCCCTTGGTAATGTGATAACAATGACAGCAGACGAGAACATTACCGTCCAAATGAGACCAGACAAGTGCGAACTTAAATCTAAAATAGAGAGACGTATAAAATATTCATACGTGTAAAATATTCATTAACCTGTGAAGATAAAGACTTAAAATCTTACTGGGCACAGTATCCACGAATGGGTAAAAGAAAGCTACAATAAGATTTATGAGTACTGCACAGTTGAATAAAATATTACTCCATAATGACATGTAACTGCTCATCCAAAATAGTACTGGTTGTCCTACAATAAAAAAATACATCATTAAATGTTTGATAAAAGTTGAAATGAGTAATGAGCTTACAATAAAAAATTAACAAGATATCATACCCCTAAGTTTCTTCTGCCATTTCATTTCATTAAACATATCGTCAGTTCTCTCGAAGAAGTCAGAAACTTTTGATCCCTGATCATCCCGTTCTGTGGTATGTAAAACTTTAATCTTCGTATCCAAAGTAATAAGCTCACAGATCTCTGGAATTGGGAATACGATCTGTTCCAAGGTTCTGTCGTTTCTAACAATCTGAAAGATTTATTCGATAATATGTTATTATATTAGCAAATAATACAATGTGTAGACATAATATACGCATATGTGTCAATACTTCGATTTGAGCTGTATGAGTCGCATAATATTGAAGAGCTTTATTAATCTTCGGGTCCGCATTATTTTGTTCGGATGGCTTCAACATCGACGATAATTCCTTGTTATGTTGTGCTAATTGATGACATAAAATATAAATATTGTGGCCAACCTGAAAGACAATGAAATTCATGTTCAAATATTCTTTTTTATTTATACATACTATAACTATCTTTTAAAAATTATTACTTCTTTTGGTGACACTCCATCTTCTCCATCGGTAGATGAATCATCGACATCGCCATCATCGTCCAACGATTCCTGATGAAATGCTCGACACGCAACATCTACTAACTGCTTGGGATTCATATTATATAGAATTCTTTCCGCGTTCTCGCTGTCACCTCTACTTTCCATTATGGCTAGTAACAATTTACTAGCATTATTTTTCAATTCTAACACTAAATCCATTCGAGTCTTTCCCAAAGGATTAATATCATTCAGAATCAACGCGGTTATTATGTCTAATCCATTAGATTCGTGAGTAGCAATACAGTTCTGGTTATCATGACATGGTCCCTGGCAATACTCAGTCAACGTCTCCAACGTTTGATTAATTAATGCAACGTTGTGTTCATTAATATATAATCCTAACAACCCCAATCCTCCAGTAGTTGAGCCACAAATGCAGTCTAAGAACATAAGTGTCTCAGATACTAGATTGAAGTTCGTCTTGTTATTCTGATTGCGAAGGAAGTTCTACAACAGAAACAAATATCATTAAATAAACAATTAATATACAGCTAAAGTGTATATCAAAGCCGCCACACACGATCTGTCACGAACACAGTTGAACCCAGTCACTATAGTGCAGTTACGACTGCACAAGCAAAAGGGACGACAACACACAGACACAGCTTTCATCGACGATTTGACCGTGTAGATAAAAACATAGTGTCGACGAAAGTTTCTGTCGGTCAAATCGTCGATGAAAACAGTGTCGGCGAAATGAACCCTTATAGATTCCAGCATTACCTGTAAGTCGCGATTATGATTCTCGCACAGCAATTGCAGAAACCGTAAAATTGGTTGCATTACTAGTACTTTCGTGCTTAATTGACCTTCGTCTCTTTCTGCACCCGCTCCAGTACGGTGCCTCTCCAATTTCTCGGCAATCATATCCTCCAATGCACTTCCCAGTGCTGCATTGGTGGTTGCATCTTCACCCGAAGCCAGATTGCGAACATTTGCGAAAGCTTGTACTGTAGACGATGCAGCCTGATTTAATTCTTCCCGCAACTCGTCCGTTATTACGATTCCGTTAGGTTTCGCTACATAGAAAGAAGATATCAATGTAAACAAATATTAATGCAAATAATTGAAATACCATTCTATTATACCTGATGTACGTTTCTTTGAGATTTTCTCGATTTCCTTACTCTGCTCCTTGTCCTCGTGAGCCTTAGCTGCTATGTCAGACGTGTTCACTGTTACAGTAGACTTAATCTCTTGTTGAGAGTCCTTCATTTTGTCATAAAACACCTAGAAAATTGTGGTGACAATATGGAGTGATTAATGAATGTTTGCGAATGTGATTGTCAGTCCAAAACTTGCAATATATTTCTTAGATTCGTTCAATAGAGCATGATTTACTGTTATTTGTTTTAAAGTTGCAAATTAATTTCGTACACGACTTTCAACTTATAAATGAAGCTGCTAAGATCTTTTTAGAGACCCAAATTTACCTTGAAAAATGACTGGCTTAAATCATCGCCCATTAATTTATTAAACACACTCTTTTGTATGATAGGATTTCCACCTTCTAATAAGGCGATACCAAGTTCTATAGCTTCCACAAATATGCTTGGAGAATGGACACTTTTGATTACTAATTCGACCACCAAGTCTGATGCACCCTCTCGATCAAGATGACTTTGAATTTCATGTAATGTCCTGCCTGCACGGCTCAAAAGTTTGGCTGCAAAGCATTAAAAATTTCATAAAGAAGTACGATGTAATTGCACATGAATAATATGTTAGATTTCTGTTTATACCCCCTGGTCCATGTGTGACTGGAGCAGCGTGGGAGACTCCAATTTCTACATTCTCCGGCTTTTGTATGAACGTTTTCCCAAAGTAGCGAGCCAAAAGATTGTGTCTCAGTACATCTCCCTGAGGAAAAGGAAATAGAAGGTACATTAGTTTAGTGAAATATGGCTTGATTACCTGCGATGTACCAATACATCGTGCAGAATTTAATAAAAATTCAGTATGTTCCAAAGGGTATCGCCGTGCACCATTTGCAATATATCATAAAAACGTTTACCTAGCCTGTTGTCTAATAATAAAACTAGATAAATTGTGTATTTACATTATCTGTGCACTAAAGTATCAGAGATATTTGTGCGTTTCGTACTGTGTCTATAAAAAATCCTAATCGATTTTACGTTTCGATAAAATGCAATACTAACACTAATTTCTCAGAGCAATCAGAATCGTATAAAAAATATTTTACTCGTTTTTTAAGAAATACACAACACTAAAGATTTAGGTATTTGAGAACTTCTGGGTAGAGTACAAATAGTTAAAATGTACATCATTACAAAATGAAAAGGATTAATTAGGTACATGAGAGCAGCAAAATTACTAAAATATTTCGTAGAAAACGATCTATATTATATGTGTGGCAATATATACAGCTATTGGTAAAGTAAAAGTGAAGATATTATTCACAAAACGAATTGTGTGAATAATCTGACTGCTGCTCTCATTCTATTTAACATACTCCTAAAACGATATAATTTCTAGCAGTAAGGTATCTAATGACGTATTGGTACACCCTATCTGTAAAAGAAGTGTATATACATATTTAAATATAATAGATTGTCTTATTTCTATTTCTAAACTCTATGCCCATACTGAGATGTACTTAGAAAGAGATATTTTACACTACATAAACTAGTATGCTATAAATCTATAAATTTTGATTCACGATAAGTTGAACATTTTTCAACTTATTCAAACATTCATTTAAACATCTATTCCAATCGTCCACATTCTAAAAAAAAAACACAATACTCTGTTTCAACAAATGAGTCTCCTATCGTAAATCAGAATTACTTCAAGTATATAAGATCTAATATCTATTCTAAAAAGTAACAAGAGAAGATAAGTTAAAAAGCAGAGCACGAACTTAGTGAATATAAGAAAATTGTTCAAGCACATGCAGACGGAACTTACACAACGTACATTATTTTTGTACTTATACAGATTTCATTGATTGTATCATATAATGTAATAAAGTCAGTTCTTTACAAGCAGTAGCAAATAATAAAGTGTGTGTTCAAATATGCATATTTCGTACAATTGAAAAATATAAATATGTACCGTGGTTTCAATAGTAAAACACACTGACAATCTTTTTATTTATTAGCTGGACGTCCTATGCGTGTGCATACACACTTGTGACAATTAAAGATGTTCAATATTGAAGATTTTATAAATATACAGTGCAAATTGTAAGGAACGACACATTCGGTATTCGTGATGAATTAAAAAATGTAAAAAATTTATATGAAGTTGCAATCTTGTAAAAAAATGGAAAACATTATTACTTTTCTTCATAATTTGTTATTACATAGACTGGCTTATTCGATGACATGAGAATATTCGGGATTCCCGAGGATATTTGAGAATCCCGAAATTTTCGAGAACCCGACGCGTCTCGACCCGTCCCTCCCACACCTCTAGCAATGTCTCGCCAGAGTTGATCTCAAAGTGCAAGGAATGAGATGTACCATATTTCCGTATGTGTTTCTTGTAATTCGCACTGTATACGTACAATAAATAACGCTAGAGTGATGGTGAGACAAACTCTCAGAAATAGAAATCAAATTGGTATTGCCAATTTATATACGTTGTGCCCAAAAATTATCGTTGTTATCTACTTTTAATTTTTACCCGCTCTTGCTGAGTCATTTGACGAGTCTCAGACTCGTCGACACAGTCTGTTCCGACTTGTGGCTCGGTCTGCTGTTCTGTTTCTTCTTCTGCCGAGACACCTTCGCTCTTCGTTTGCAGCATGAAAACATCTTTACCTACATATCTATTCTACGAAACCTACTCACCCACTGTTTATTTGACTCTATGGCGTAATTCAGAAAAGCTTAATTGCGTCTTATCGCATTTGCGGTCTCTATATTGCCAACTAAAGAAACTTTTATATGTATGTAATATTGTGTACTGATCATCTAAAGTGCCGTGAAACATATGGGCATTTAGCTTTTCGGCAAACATGTAAAATACAAGTGGAAATGGAAACACAAATTTTCATAGACTTTTGAGGTTCAACAAGAACTTGAAACGGTAACATGTTCAACCAATAATACATGGTGCGGTGCTAATTAACGGCGTCGAATCCTCATCATATGAGACATGCTTTAGAAACTATGAATAGTGTAGAATTCATTAAAATGCAATTCCTTTTTTTTATACTAGTGATCTGTCTTCGACGTGACCCAACCACATAGATCTTTACTCGTTTGCATAAATAAATATTGATATTATCGTAAAATATGCCTTAATTATAATTCTTCTTATTAGCGTGTTGAAGCTATTACAAAGTCTACACAAGACTATAACAATTAGAATAATATAATTGTAATACATTTTATTACATTACATTTACATTCATAATTGCGCGCATAATCTTTACCTTGGAAATGTTACTTCAATAAGCAACAAGCATTAAGCATGTCTGGAAGATTCGTCACCATTAATTAATAACTACAATATTTCTTGAGAAACAACTGAATGCCCTTTTCCACATTATCGTGTCTTTCTATATGATAATGATTATTGTAGCTCATGCAAAACACAATTCTGTGAAACTCACTTTTTCCCCGTATTCAGGATCTATAGCCATCATTTCTCTGAGAGTCCTCAACACCTTGACACATAATTTCTCCTCTTTCTCTTCGAGTAATTTTTCTGTATGCTTGATTAATCTAAAACAGAAATCAAAATAACAAAAAAAGAATATATAAGTTGATCCATAGGAAAAGATTACCTTCGGATAAAGCCGCCATTTTCGCATCTTTTTCTAGCATCGGTTGCTGCTGGAAACAATAATTCTGGTCGATAGAGAATGTCCACTAATAAAGATAATTCTGACTGCACCAATGGCTTCAATTGCTCTTCCAGTAATGACACTATATCTTGTAAACCTTCTATAATACTTCGGTCCAAACGCATTAGCTAAATAAATATTAATTATCCTATGTTAATGTCATATATATGTACATAATCGCTGCTTCTAATGTGCAAAAAATCACTTTCTTCTAATACAGGTCGCTAACCCCTTAATTCGATACTCCGGATGTTTCATTTTGCAAAGTGCATAAGGAAATATGCTTCTTGACATTTTACAGTGTTACAAAGCAGTACAAACTTAAAATACCTTTTAAGTGATCCTCATTTAATGATTCTAATAATTTAATAATATTGTACATACGTACATAATACTAATACGTTACCCTGTTTCAGTAATAACAAATATTGTGGTTTTAGGTAAATCTACACTACATATTATCTTTCACCAATTCCACTGTTCAATAAATGTTTAACTTATTTCGGATCTCTAATTTCTAAAATTTGCGCTTTTTAAGACAATCTATATTTTTCTTAGATAGAATTTTTTTAAAAAATTGTATTTGGCAGAAACAAACTTTACACGTCCATATCCGGCGCACAAAAATTTATAAAAAAAACCATCTTTGAAAATTAGAAACCCATATTTGTATTGAACAGTGTTATTAGCTTTAAAGCACTAATATTGTTAAGCTATACCAAACTAGCAAGATGCTAAATTCTAATGAGTGACTTTTACCTCATCCTGAGTATCCTCATCAATTAAGTCACTCTAAATATTTGAAGATTGAATCTATTACAAATTAGTTAAATATTTTTCGCGAAAATAACAGTATTTGGAAGCTTAAATCATTTCTAAATTAGTGTATATTATTACCTGGCTTTGAGTGCGTTCTATTTTCGGTTGTTTAGCAGCTTGAAGCCATTTGCTTGTTTGTCTACTGAGCATTGCTGCTTTATTAAACATAGAAGCAACCTGGCTTTCCAAATCAGTTGGTATGGCTATGCCTCTGCCTTTAGCTATTTAAAAAAACCAATAAATTTTAATGAAAGAAAAAGGAAAATTTGTTTAAGGTCGGAATAATATTCTACTAAGTTCTAATAAGGATTAATATAGTATTAAAATAATATTCACTCACCCACATCAGACAATGTCCTTATACAATTTTCCACATTGAATCTTTGTCCAGCATTTAACCACGCACATTGCGATACTTTAAAACCAGCATGTAGCAGCTGGACGAATATAGGTTGTCGCGTCTGTTATAAAAAAAACCCAAATTTCTGTTAATTTGTTACAGGACAATCAAACATCTAAAATATGAGAGCAATGTAAGAAAATGTATACATTATTATACTCCTATAATTTATATTATTTACATATGTTTGTATTTTCTTGTGTAAATCAAGCCTTTAAACGTAAAGCCCTATCTATAGTAATCCAAAGTACATCAAATATATGCATTCATTTTAATGTATTAAAGAATTTAGTATTAGTTGTGTTATTTTTGTTTCTGCATTCACGATAACACACTCATTGCCAAGCAGTCCCAATAAGGAGACATTGTAAATATCGACTCATAGATTCATGCTGCGGAAAATATATAGAATAGAAAAGTTTTAAAAGCACGTAAATTAGACAACATTTTTAGTATATAGAACAAAAGAACACTTGTTAGTATTTTTAATCATTTAAATAATAGACTGACAATTTATTCAATAAGGACAGTGAATGTGTTAGTATAATTCTATAATAATATAGATTATATATCATTTGTACTTATAAACCATTAACTAGAACTATAAAAGAATACACTTCTCCTTTAGAATTTTTCTTGCTTCATGCTACTGTACTTGACATATTCATGTTATTATTGTATTATACAGACATGTATGTACAAGAAACGTTTTATATTGACAAGTTACATATATTCTAACAGAAAATATACAGGGTGTTCCATTTGATGTTTCGCACGCAATTATTTCCCAAACTATAGCTCGTTGTAAAAAATATTTCAAGTAAAACTTACTCTGTTTCGGAGGAGACATCTTATGGTGGTCATAAATCTTCTCTAGGTGGAATTTTACTTAGCTAGACGGAAGCACGTGCACCTAGATAAAATTTGTGACCACCATAAGATGTTTTCCGAGTAATAAAGTAAGTTTTATTTGGAATATTTTTTACAACGAGCTAGTTTAGAAAGTAACTGCGTGCGAAATTTCAAAAGGGACACTCTGTATACTAGGTAAGACGGAAATCAAAGTACGACCTGAATAGAAATGATTCTATTAGGTTGTCGCATATGAAATGTCCAATTTTTAGAATATCATATTCATTTCGAATTTTCTTCGATTTCCACCCTACTCTGTGTACAATGCCAAAAATCTATTCTCCAATCTGAAATTTCACGACTAATGTCATTCTCTAGCATCATATCCCCATGTATCGTGTTAGTATAATTGTGTATTTACAAAAGTGCTCAATACCGCTTGAGCATTTTTAACTGGATACTCACATAGCCAGTAAGATTATTATCTGTAATCCGGTCACTCTCCTTGATGCTCCAATATAGTCTAGCCTCGTGCAGATGTTTCTATTAGTAAATCAACCCACCACCATATAGACCCAGCACCCAGACCCAGTAAACCAATGTTGATGAGTCAAAGAAGGCCAGGTGTAGCATGCCAAAAACACAGAACATGCCGCTGATGCAATCACCAATTACCAAGCACACATCAATAATTATATTACCGTTATAGTAATATTACCGTGATAGTAATCAATACACTCTGGCCTACCATATTATAATAGGCAAAACAAAGAAAAAAATAAATAAAAATAAAATATATCACTAAAACAAGAACAGAAGAAGTGAACGTATTTAAATAAAAGCTAATGGCTTTACGTGTTCGTGATATGTACTTGGTTTCAAAGAAAAATCAAATTAATGTGTTCATCATGCAAAGCAAGAAATCATCAGATTAAATAATCAGAATGTCTGCATAGATTTCGCGCGAAATTAAGTAATGTGTCAATTGTGTTGCGTATGCTTACAACATGTCAATTTATTTAGTTGTACTCATATTTTTATAGAATAAGTGCCTGAAAGTACGTTTATATGGTACCATATTATAATTATACTTATGATCTACTATAGTACAGGTCACATATCTTTACCTAAGCTTGTCTTTATACGAGTACGGAATTCAAGTTTCTTACATTAGGTAAAACTAGCAGTTTCAGATTTGTAATCTACTAATTACCTCGATTTCGATGAACTTCAGTTTTTTTTTTAATGAAACACAATAATTATTTCAGTTCAAATTATTCGATTTCATATGAATAAAATTATAGGAACCACCACAAAAGGATAGAAGCACCTTTACTATAAGAATCTATAGTTATATTTCTCCAGAAGAGAGATCGATTTTTCTGAATTTAGTGTATGTATATTCTCGTGCAAAATTGAGAAATTATCGAAAGCTTAAAACATTAAGCCACAGTTTCTAATTGTATATACTAATTAAAGATACACGTTTTTTTCACAGAATGAACAGCAAAACATGATGTTACGTGAAAATACGAACAGTTGTGCTTTAATTAAGATCACATAAATACATTGAAGAAAAGATGACTTTCTTTCAACTCCATAAATATTCACGTATGTATCAGTGTGCTCACATACTCAAAAAAGGTGCCATATATCCACCACACAAATATTAACGTTAATTTGAAAGTTTCTGTTAGAGACTTGTACTGATTACACCGTAAACTTGGTAGAATGTATGTATTCATGAAAACAGTTTACAGAAACTAAAATTATAAATTTAACATAAAAGAACGTAACAAATAAATACGATACCTGCACTGTAGTACTCTGATCTGAAAACGGACTGCTAAAGAATGTCGTAATGATATTCATTAGGCAACCTGTCACATAATTTTCCAGAGTGATATCAGCATGTTCACGATCATGCGTGGCAGTTGCTATTATACCCATGTCTACAATGAAAGATTTTTCAAACAACGACCACATATGATTCGATGTGTAAATTTCTTTCATTTCCACTTCTGTGTCAATGTAGCAATGATTGAGGAAATTTATATATGCTTCTTTTACCTGAAAGATATACAAATTTGAAGAAACTTATCGTTGATAAAAATAGATTCTTGGTCAACGCAAGACTTACTTCTGGTATGCAATCTGGATGCGATACCATAGCAACAATATCATCTAATGGTAAAAGACTGTGGCATTTAATTTCTGTGTTCACATTTTTTCCCATCGTACAACAAGCTAATAATTTTACTAATTCCACATGATACCTAAAAAAAATAATCACATAAATTGTACATACAAGATAGGAGAAATGCTAAATGGATTGTGAGATGTATGTGTGTCAGTGATACATACTTTAGTAGACTACTTTCATCCATTCTGTGCCTTTCAGACCGCATCATTTCCACAAAATGGTTGAAAGAAGCTCTGTCATTATAAAAGACAAGAACATCTTCACCAGATTGAACCATCTACAATATCGTTATATTTTAAATATACATTGAAGCCTTTGCATACAATCATACATTTCATTACTCACCTCTTGCATCACCATTTCTTGGCATTTTCTGATGAACTGATTCTCAGCTTTTACTATTGTTTGAAGAAACTTTAAATACTGTACATGTTTTCCATGAGTTTCTATGCAATGCACAAAATGTTGTATAACCTTAGCGCTCACTTCATTACACAAAGTAGAATTATCCTGAAAAATGCTGCACACTGTTTGCGCTTCGCGTATACCAGGATTCAAAAACAAGTCGAGATGCTTGTGCAATAAAACCTGATTCTGTTGATTGCCTAAACAAAAATTCTGTAGAAAATCATGTGCTAACCGCATCAACTCGTTCATTCGAACATCCTCTTTGGTATCGTATGGAACTTGTAGTAAATCTAAGACAACAGTGTGTACTCCGACGTTGCGTAAAAGTCTTTGCTCGTGTTTCCGTGGTTTTAATTGACCACCCACCGCTTGAATGCATAGCTTGTTCATGCGAATTAATATCTGTTGTATTTTTTTATATTCCTCAGCTTGGTCCGTGTGTAACGGAGGACCAATGTCTAAATCTATTGCAGATCCTATAATTGCAAATGTTATTTATTTTACCTATGTATTCATTATATTCTTAAGTAAACTTACCTTTCTTATCGGACGTGGATAGCTGAGGTGGTGTTTTGCGAGGTGTAGCTCCATCATCTTCTTCTTCCTTGCTTTTCTTCTTCTTCTTACCTCCATGTTCTTCTGCTGCTTTAGACTTGTACACCCAAAGTTCCGATTTTTCAACAGACTGTCGTAGAACATCTAAATCCGATTTGATTTGTTTGTAAGACTCAACATCGCTATCGGACACCAATAGTTGCACCTATTTAGAAAGAAAATATCCTCTAGAATATTTGTATTAATGTTAGAGCTGTGCAAGAACACGAATCTTCATTTCTTGTTTACTTGTAGTATCGAAGATGATATAACGTACTTGTTTAAATGCCTGCAAGACTTCTTGTCTTTGACTGAAATGCCTGAAAAGCAGATGTAATGCGCCAGAAACTAATGGAGGATAGTCGTGCATCGCCAAATGAAGCAAAACACGTAAAAATGTCCTGCCACCTTGACCATCCAAGTCTAGCGCTACACACTCCTCACTAAAATGCATCATTTATGAAAAATATTTATCTAACATTTAAATAAAAACGCCGAATGATGTGTTACCTGCTTCCGAATATACCCTCTGCTTGGGTCCCAATTAGTTCCAAATCGATGGTTTTTTGACCAGGACTCGAATCGCTAGAAGCTTTTTCTGTTTCGTCGAATTCTTGCTTGAAAATGCTTAATAAACAGGAAATTCTGTAGTCCAATCGAACGTCAAGAATGAATTGTAAGATTTCAATTATCTTCAGCTTTGTGTCCATCACCAGTGGATATTCTTTCTGTGAAAGTGGTTTTGGTCTTGGAGATGTACTTCCCCCTAGTACTTGTCCAGCTGAACCCAATGTCAGGCTTGTCATTACTGCTCCCATATCTCCAATACATCTCAGTACTCCACCCTCGGCTATTAAAAGCATATCTTTTACTGAGTTTTTAATATACAGTCAAAGGACAAAATTAAGTAGACACCATTTAAAAACTAATAGCTTCCTTCAAACAGGATCAAATGACTTGGGTTTTTTAAAACTTTCATTATGGGAACAGATACAAAAGCTAAAAATCGTGACCTTTATTTTTTTCTTAGCAATTTCGGACAATGTTAATTTTTGCTTAATCTTTTTCATACATTACCTAGTAAACTAATCCTTCTAACATCTCAAAAAAGTTCGTCGTTTGGTCCATCTTGAAAAAAGTTATTAGTTTTTAACGGTGTCCACTTAATTTTGTCCTGACTGTATCTTATAAGAATAATATTAGAAGTAATCTCATTATATAATATTATAAATATCAAAGTACTTATTGATATGCATTTTTAAACAGGATCCAATTAAAGGTGTAGTCGTTAAATGGAATTTTGAAAAAATTATATTGGAAGTACCCAGTCAGCCAGACGATACTTCTGCGGACACAGATGCCCGTCCAAAATCGAGCATTTTGCTTACTGGGTACACAAAAACTAACAAAATATCTACATATACTAACAAATGTGGAATGTAGAACACGTAAGGAGGAAGGTAACCATGCAGTTAATAAAATTCATATGATCCAATCGACGTTGTGTGAAAATGGTCTTTTTAACATTAATGAATTGTTCAACTTGGTTATAAATTTAAGACTGTTACTTAAGGAACCTGAAATTGCTATTAATTTGTAGTTATGCATTACCTGTTTCCTGAGAATCCGTAGACTCAGCTTTAGAAGTTTGTAGAAGAAATCAGTTAATTACATTTATATGTGCATACTTTGGTACATGTATTTGTATCATTGGGTATACTATTCTACAAAGTTAATTGTGCGTAAATACTACTTGGACTATACTATTAGCACCTTTGAATGGGTATATTTATGAACGAAATTATAATATGCTATCCGGTTGTACGTACAAAACACGGTGTGTTGAAAGAATTAGTGTATGTACAAGAACATGTTATGATTGTAAATGACCAACTTACAGTCAATCTCACCGGTTGGAATTTTTCTGTCCGGAGTGTCATTTTCTGAAATGCAATCCAAAATGCTTAGCAACGTTTTAGTTAGCCTCAACAGGTCACTGAAGCTGTAGAATCCAAAGTAAATTAGATCGCGTGCCAGTTTGACTACCTGAAATTAATTTAGAAATTTGAGTAAATAAGTTTCTTGGTGAGCACTATATGCCTTAGATATTGAATTTAATCTTCTCACTTCAAACGTAAGTTTATTCTGTTCTTGGTCAGCAAACGACCACATTTTTGCAACTACATTGCATAAATAATCTTCCACGAACATTATAGTGGCACTAAATTTAGCACGAACGAGTCCTTTATTTTGATCCCGCATTCTGTTCGCGTCATAGCTGAAATTTTCATATACATTAAATAAATCTTTGTTAACACGTATAATTATTCCACGCGTTATATTTTTACATACTCGTTAATGCTCATTTTCGAAGGAATTTCAGACCACAGGCGTGCATACTTCACAGGAGTTACTTGTTCTTGAGGATCTCTATCGACGTGTAGATGTAACATGAGTCGACAGAACGATGCTCGCAGCTCGTATGGCACTGTTTCATCTTCCATGCATCTAAATATTTTAATTAGAAGTTTCGTTTGTGTTTCAGCACGAAAGCAGACAGTTCAGAGGTAAAACGTATTCAACTTACTTCAATATAAGACCAATATCTAAATGCGGTGATAAATTATTCAAAGCTAAATACTGTCTGTTCAGGCACATATTGCTAAAGAGATTTAACTGGTGTCTATAATAGTCTAATATTGCTATGTCTTGGACACTGCCTAATTTTGCTCCCCGTGATAACTCATTCAAAGACATTGACTTCTGTAAATTGCATCACCAACATTAAAAAATTCAAACAAATTTTACAAATGCACGCATTCTGGCATTTGAACGATACACATATAGATGCTAACCGTTGCGTTCTTCCATAGAACAAATACTTCCAGTTCCTCTACAACAGTGATTCGTGGTTCACCGTTCTCTTGTTTCTCGTCAAGTTCCTCCACCTCAACCTGAGTTTTCATCATCCTAGAAAATTGATTATACATCAACATGTATCAACGAAACAAGCATCGTTCAGAAAATTGCTTCACCTTACCTAGTTTCTAGTAATATATCTTTATTCTTTTCACTTAACACGCTCTTGCAAATTAACTCCTGAGTCACGGCTATCGCTTTCTTATTAGAAATACATAAGTCTGATAAATAATCTAAAAATCTTGATTCCCAATTATGCATATTCTTTCGAACAAGACCGACAAACGTTTCAATTTCTGCAGCCGTAATATGCTTCTCTAACAATTTTCTATTGTTGTGTAAGAGTGCAGTGATGGTGTCCTCTGCTAGGATGTCGTATCCAATTTGTTTTTGCATGAAGGCAAAGTGTTTCGCAATATATTCCTATGTTGTAAGAGCTGCATTAATACGATGCAAATTGAAATATATATGTATGTCTATCATTAAAACAAAATACCTGGTTCTTTCTGTAATCTTGTTGTGAGAGTCTTAAAATTCGGTAACACAAACGAAACATATACTTATATGGTGCATGCCTAGGATCATTCAGTTCCTCTATTCTAAGAAATGGTCCCTCGCCCTCTGCAGACTCTAGGAACGGAGCCTGTGAATCATAATTTTTACAATACACGAATTGAAGACTAAAAGTGTCGGTAAAGAGTATAGAGGTGTCCAAGAACCCGAAAATGTCGAGTACCCGATGGTCGGGAAGGGTCGGGCCAGCATGGGACCGTGAACTCGTTCGGGCCCTGAATAAAATTCTCTACCCGCCCCGAGTCCACATTTTTGGGTCTCTCACACCTCTAGTTAAAAGACAACGCCTAATACCTGAAGTATTTTAAACAATTGACCGAGTATGTATTGTTCTCTGAGTAACTTCTGCCGATCTCTTACTGCATTAGTAACAACTAACTCTAAAGCTTCAGACTTATTCTGCTCGTTCTCTAGTCCAGCTATGAAGTACACTATATCCTGCAGTAAACTAGTTACAGCTCGTCTTTCGTTGTGGGAAATCGTGCCTATTTCCAATTTACCACTTATTCCAGCTAAAACCTTACAGGCGTCGTTCGCGAAATCAAGATCTCGCACTTCGACAGGCGATACAGACCTCAGAGCAAATGCTTCCTTGTCCTCTTTGCTAATTGCACAACCCACCTGACAAAAAACATTATATTTCAGATGTTTCAGTATTGTAATAATATCCAGTTGATCAAAAAGTTTAATGAAGAATACCTTTGACATAACAGGTTTTTCATCGTCTTTATCAATGGGTACACTTGTTGAATGGACCCAGGTATTTGTACATATATGGTGTAACCTGACGAAAGATGACTGAGGTACCAGACTATCGCCCCTCGTTAACGTTGTAGGGTCTAATTCAAATAAGGAGCTGATTTCATTACTGTGCGGGACTGACACCAGTCTGTACACTGATCCTGGGGGATCTATAAAAGCAAATAAAGGTACATTATACTTGATATAGTAAATATACACGACTATAAATTAACGAAGCGTATAGAGTCCCTAGAGGGATTCACTGCAGCAATAAAAACAATTCCATCCGTCTTACCACGTTTGCCTGTTGTGGTTTCGCGTGGTTCGTCAGTGTCTATCTCAGCAGCTAAGTATTGACCTGTTGCTAAATGCTTAAATCTAAAAAGAGAATTCCAGTGACCAGCACCTCCTCTGCACGGATCATGTTGCACTACCTGTAGAGAAAAATGATCATGAATGAAATACAAAACGAGAATATTCGGAAATCCCTAACGTATTAGATTCCCAAAATTTTCAAGAACCTGTCTGGTCTTCTTCTTTTGGTAAATATGATTATAAAATTGTTCAGCTGTTCTCACCTCGACTTCCCACAAAGCTTTGCTGCTCGTAGCCGCAGTGGCACTAGTTCTACCAGTGGTCCTCAGGAACACGTGCTGCTTCTTCTTGTACTCGTCCATCGTAAGAAATTTCTCCTGTTCAGCATGGAACAACCGAACCACGTCTCCACCCTTCAGGATTTCCTCCTGATTCTCTCTGTGCTCCATGAACAGCGTCACCTTCCACGACGTCGCCGTATTCACGACGTTTACCTCCTTGCAACCTGGGTTGTCGTTCAGTTCATAATTGGCCGCAACGTGTATGCCTTGCCTGCCAGCGTTCACGGGTTCCAGAATCACTTTATCGCCGACAACAACGTTATCGCCGTCGCTACGCAGCTTGTAAAACGGCATGATGTATAACCAGGAACCCTCGTTCCCGTTTGCATCCAGGTAGACCCTCATCGCGTTCTTCTCGAGGAGCGCCGGCAGCCTCTTATTGACCGTCAAGAACTTGTTGGACTTAAGGTGCAACAGCTGAAACAGGGTACATGAGATGAAGCAATCTTTAACACTGTTTTAACAAAGAATAGCAAGGATATCTACAAGAGGCAGCTCGTTAACCCTAATTAAGGGGTGAAACAGTGTTAACGTAACCTTCAGGAGTTCTGAAATCTTTCGAGTAACGGCAATGCACGAGGTAGCAAAAATCGGATTAGAATAATAACGAAGTCGTCTGACATCAACTGGCAGTGTGTTCGGAATGTATTAACTTTTAAATATACCATAATTCAGTGACAAAGTGGGATCTAACGAAGTAGCCTGATATTCAGGCGAAGTCGCCCCCGGTAGGCATGATTGGATCATGTTAATTAGACGACTAATGGCGTTCTCAGCCTCTTCCGTTTCAAGGGAGCTTCACCTTTCGCTTCTGCAGAACACATAGAACCGAGTATCACTCGGCGGTAACGTCGTTCCCCTCTTGTTGACAATAATGGCACCGCCGATCCGATTAATAATTCGATTATATACTTAAAACAATATGAAATTAAATGGAACGGCCTCGCGAGGGATGAACATCTCTGTTTACAAGCGGAACCGAGCCGCGGCGACGCGACGCCTTCCGCGGCAGCTTAGCGACCTCGATATCAGAGAGGAAGTAGATTCTCATAATTGACGATCGCTTATCGTGGCGGTTCGCATTGCTTCTGCGATAGATGCTACACCACGAGGAAATTGGACCCATCTGGCGAACCTAATTGTAATAATACACGCCGTTACGGAAACCGTTTTCCGTTTGACTAAAAAAAAACTGCAGAAAATAGTATGCACTACGTACGCTACGGTGTCTAAATGGAATCGTTGTTCGAGGTCTCATGGACACCTAAATGGGACCTAACTAAAGGAGACTATATTTTAAGCTGAATTAAAAATAAATTATATAGTCCATACTGTGTATGCTGGTTATACTGTCAGTAAACTACAGCTTACGATGTCCTTTCGTGTTTACAATGTGCCCTGTGTATTCTTATTTCTCTTCGAAGCCGAAAATGTTTTTTACCAACGTTTCCCCATCGCGCAAAAAAGGGTTAAACGTAGTTTGCGTAAAAGCCGGTGTCCTTGATGTACAAAGCTTAAATGACCTTCTCGGGCGTGAAGCACAAAGTAAATTAATCTACTTCGCGTAACTGGGGCAATGTAAAAATATAGTAAAATGTTAGAAAAACAAGAGGATCTTACCTGAACGACGTTGCCGTAGGAGACCACGCTGCCCAGCAATTTCTTATTTTCAGTGTCATTTTGCTTCTTTTCTATTTCGGCGGCGTGCTGGAAAGTTTATAGCATTTTCAGGGACAAAGGAAGAAATTGAATATAAGAGAAAACCATATCTGCTGAATAGTTACGTTGTATTTAATTAGTCAAACTTGTAACGAGACTTCGGATGTTAAGCGTTTCTGAGAAAATTGAAGCATATTGTTTTATTACGAATATGTTTGAAGGAAAAAATCGGATTCTACTTAACTCCTGTTCCTCGAAATGGACACAGAACATTTTTCTATTGCATAAAGCTCCGCGTCCCGGTATAATTAATTGTCAGTTGTAATTATAAGCAAAACTAGCTTACGTGAAGTCTTTTGAGAAGCACAGCATCTGTACCGCTCGCGCTTTGCTTTGCGGCCTTCCAAAACTGCTTTTGGGCAGAATAACGGTTCATAGGACATATTTTGAAGAGGCAATCTAAAAACGACAATAAAGGCCAATCTCCCATTAATAGTTGAAAACACAAGCTAAATACATTTCAAGAAAATGTCCAAGAAACAATTACTTTTACTTAGACATTTAAACATGAAGCACATCTAAAAACCGATACTTATTGACTATAATTGATGTAGAAACTACCTCTGAACTTCTTTGGCGGATTTGATAAGTCTCCAGCTTCGGGACAAACCACGCATCTGTCGTCCACCAAACTATAAAATAAATCAGAAAATAGTTAAATTATTTGCACTTCTTATAGCTAACACAGGTATATTGTAGCTGTACAATCTCGTGAAATGTAAAACATCACACTCTTCTAAGTATTTTTAAAAAGTCCTCGTCCGCAATGGGTTAAGTGAAATGCAGCGTGACCAAAGTTTTTACGCCATTGTCACAGGAAAATCGTCGATTGTTGCGCGAACAATGGATAGAATATTCGGGGAAACAATCGTCGCATAAATCTGCAGGTACAGGTGAAACGAAAGCGACGTGTAAATCGATATTGGGGCAGGCCGAGTCTTGCCCGGGGGCTGTAAAGCGGCACAGCAGCGGGGAGCTTTCATCTTTCAAAAATATGAGAACTCTTTGGGGTTGATTCCCCCGCGGGTTCGCAGTATACTTTGCGACCCGGTGTCTTATTCCCAGGGTCCGGCTTCGAATGTAATAAATTGCAGCGTAGATAAGGTATAGTAATGCAACTTCCTAGGTCAAAAAACTTTTCCGCCGTAAATGCTGATATACGGTGTCAAGAGGTAGTTAAAATTCGCTGCCAACGTGGAAATAGTAGACACGCTGGCAGAAAGGAACAGGGGGAGGCATGGTCTAATTAACCTGCGTTGCGTGAAATAACAGGCTACGTAAGAGTTCACGTTTCCGTAAAGGCTCGATGAATTATCACTGGGTAAGAAAACTCAAGAAAACTCGATGAATGTTTATTCAGGAATTTTATCGTCGATCCTCTTGATTTTTCAGAGGTATGTATTGTACAAGGACGAAGAAACCTGACTGAAGGAACTATAGGGAATTGTGCAAAGAACTAGAATCCAACTAGATTTTACTAGATTTTGCGTCGAACATGGGTTTGCGGGTTTATTCTTATACGAGCATATTTTTTGAGCTGCACAAAGGTTCATTTGATAGAGGAAGGTTCATCGCGCCGCGCTCTGGTCATCATTTCAGTCAAAAACGTTTTTTAGTGACAGAAAAATACATTGGAATTTGCGGATGTTAAATCATGACCTTTATTAAATGAACCTTTGTGAAGCTCAAAATATGCTCGTATAAGGACAAAAAACGTCAGCCCGCAAACCCATGTTTCAGTCGGGTTTCATCCCCCTCATACCTCTAAAACATCAAGAGGATCGACGATAAAATTCCTCAATAAACATTCATCGAGGTTTCTTGATTTACCCAGTAATCATTCATCGAGCCTTACGGAAACGTGAACTTAGATTCCAGTTCTTTACTAGTTTTGCCACGTGACTATCCTTCCTTCATAAGTTCAACGAGAAAACCCGAAGAACTTGACTAACTCTTACCTCGACAATGTATGTCACAAGTTTCGACACTGCAAAGTAATAACTAGTGGAGTACACTTCGCCGATGGAGATATTTCTTACATCTTGGTCGCGTATGTTTCCGAGGGGATGTCCCTCGCGACGGAAGATTTTTTACGAATCTATTGTTATACATAGTAAGGTTTATAGTGCATTCCGCAAACTACAGTTTCCAAGTTCCGGTTCTCTTTGGTATCGAATATTGGAAAATTTGTACGAAGTTCTTCGGACTTCCAGACAGTTGCTAATTTATAAAAGCTTCGGAACTTTGTCTAATACAGTGGTCGATATTTCTATAAAGTCATCTTCTTTTTCATAGATATTTTAAAAATATCACCATTTTTGTTGATTTATCGTATCTGGTCTTGTGCCTTGTAGACACTCGGATAGAGGGACTGCGTACTCTACACCGCTATGTTTACTATTTACGTTTTTCTTAATTTTTTTCTGTGTGGTGCAGAACACAAGTGCGAAGTTTCTATAAAGTCACTTAATGTTTCTCTGTATTCTGAGCAGAGAATTACGGAAAACTGCAAATATTCTAAAAGTATTAGTTTTAGAACTCACAGAAATCCTGTTTGTTATAATTTGATTCACGTGTATGAGAATGCCGAGAGGAAAAGTACTAACAAGTGAAGAAAACGCATCAATCGATGCTTATAAAGATATGGCCTCATGCAATTGCTAAGAAAACTAATCGTTCATATACTGTGATTAATAATTATATCAATTTACGTGAAAATTACGGGAAAAAATCATCATAAAGGTGGTAATAAAAAATAGTCAAAGAGACAACATTCAATATTAATGAGGTCTGCAGCTAAGGAAAGGAAAAATGTAGCACAATTTCGAGCTGAATTGGAGCTCCCAGTAACAACAAGACGTGTGCAACCACATTTAAATTCTTCTGGACAAAAATACAACGTAAACCAGGCCTTAAAGAAGTACATAAACCGGCCCGCATTGATTTCGCACGGGCACAAAACACAGTGACTTTATAGAAATTTCGGCCACTGTATGGTCTATCAAATTGTTTGCATTAATAGCAAATGTTTCACAGTTTTCGAAAATGAAAGAAGTTAAATGTCTGAGTTCCTAAATAAACATTTCATAAATTCGAATATTTTCGAAGTGGCACTATTTTCTAGCATGTATTTACCTTTATACGTCACGAGTCGTCAAAGCATGTTTCCCAGCGAACAATTTCCTACAGTAAATATGATCGAACGAATTTCGTGTAGATTCGCGAAATTTGAATCGTCTATCGTTTTAGAAAGTCGTGTTATCAAATCTAAATATAGGATGCAGCGCGTGTTCCAATAGGTACAACGCGGGAAAAAATCGATTTATTGGTGAAAGGATCTTCATCAAATAAAACGCCAATTTTCCATTAACGCTAACAATATGAACATACATTATCATTAACTCTACATACGTAGAAAGCGCGGCTTTCCGTGCCGTCAGTTGTGCTGAACGGTAATGTCTAGGAATCGGTTCGAGCACAGACTGGACGCATAATCGAGCATTATTTTCCGCCGATAAAAGCCCGTTTCAAAGCTGAAGAGAAGCGATGGAACTCTATTGATCGCGGAATATCACGGTGTTAACGTCTACCAGAAACAGAGTGGTGTACAACTGTGATTGATCGGCAGGACGATAAGATAGCTACAGAATATATCATTCGATCCAAAAATAACGAAGAAAGTCCGGACAGGTGATCTTTTACATGAGTACCTGAACCCGAAAGCTTGTCGGTGAGCGACGAGTCTTTTTTTTAAATTAATTATTAGGACCTTGAATAAGTTCTCGCTGTTTCTTTTACAAAATAAAAGATTTATTTAAATGATAAGGAACAAAAACATTTCATTCAAAGTATAATATATAGTATATTCGAGTAATTCCTCCAACTTTTCGTCTTCAAATTTTTTCGGTGCGCCAGAAAGTTCTTTATACTCAAGTTCAAATTCATTATTTTTGAAGCGTCGAAACCAGACTCTGCATGTCGTATCCGACAAAGCATTGTCACCATAAGTCTCAACAAGAATTCTATGTGCTTCAGCTGCAGATTTCTTTTGAATAAAGTAGTGCAATAAAATTTCCCGCGAATACACTTTATTCAGCACAAAAGTAGACATTTTCAGAACTAAGAAAAAATTACTTTGTTTACGCTAAAGTGAACTACCATACACTGAAATTTAAGGTTAGATACACTACTGCCTTGCATGTGTGTTACCATTCGAAATTCCACGAACGGGGTGCTGCTACTACCATCTTTGAAGAAACAGCGAGAACTTATTCAACGTCCTAATAATTTATCCACTAAAATTTATACAGACATATGTTTACAAAGTCGAATACTCATGAATTGACGTAGTTATAAGTACCTTATGGGGAAATCAGTTCGCAGTTGTTGCTACCATAATTATAGAGTGTGGTAAATCCAATGAAAGTTTTGTTCAGAGCAAATACACAAGCTTCATTATATTATTACGTTTTAATCATCACGAATCAAAAGGGTCTTACGCTTGTATTCCGAACAGAATTTAATTAAAATTTATTGACTATATATACATTTGTTTGTGCCTTATTTAAGTGCCCGGGCCTTACCCGCCTTTTCCCTACAACTTTTCGCCGCCACCAACTGTCCGTAAGTACCCACATCGTTTGTTGTCGGTCACTAATACAAAGTACACTAACAAGATTACGTTTAGGCTTCTCGTCCGCGCGCGTAAAAGCTCGTTCAACTAGTTCGAGAGTCGATGCGTGCACCGGCGCATGACCGTCAGCTTTTTCTTCGCGACAGGCAAAAATCTGCTAACTAAATATTCCATTATTTGTCATCGAAATTGAATTCCGGTCGTATTTTGAAGAAGATGGAAGCTAAGCTTTTTTAAACGTCCTACTAGATATACCGAAAATTTGAAAAAATCAATAATCCTAAAAATAAAATATGGCATTGTAACTTGCGTTATTTTCGTAGATTATTCGATACCTAATTTTTGCATTTCCCAAACGCAGGGTTGTCCTCGATCATAAATCTCAACCATCTTCTCCAGTTCTTTCTCTCTCTTTCCGTCCTCCTATTACAACCGTATTCCTTCAGCCGTCCTTGACGTAGACGAAAACCAGACATCCTGACCAGCGACTATCCCTTACTTTAACTATTTTCACTTTTCCTCTCCTACAACTCCCCTACAATTCCCCTACTCCAAACACATCCTTCTTCCCTTTTTTCCAGCATCCATACTTCAGAAGTTATCCGAGCTTGAAACCGTCGACATCGTAAGGAGTAAAATAAAGACCAGCAACATTCTTCCGAACCTGTTATTATTCATTTCGGGATCACGACACCAAATAATCACTTATGAATGATTGAGTTATCTATCTTAAATTAGTTTATAATTAATTCTTATAATTCATGTTATATTTCATCGTTAACTGCTGTTAACAATTTTATGGCGGAAGGTGTTGTATACCAACGATAAGACTTTCTCTAGTATTAGTAATCACTAGAGTGCGGATCTTTATGCACGTAAAATATGCAACAAGCATATGCAAATATGCACGAAAAATATGATCAGAATATCAGAACTAATATAAAGAAATATTAAACAGTTATTTTTTAATTAACAATTTATTCATATGGAAACGCCATAATTTGCGTTACAATAAGTTGCTGGTAATTTTTCCATGTTTGTAACACTTAGTTGTTGCCGGTTGTCAGTTAATAGTGACTTATACGCTGAAAAAGTACACCCCAACAAAAACATCCTAAACCTAATAAACAGGAGCCAAGTTCATATGGCCGTAAAAAGTTGCGAGATCAAACAAAATACGGCCAAGTTCGTTAGCTTAGAAATACCTCTTGCAATACTGGAAAAAGCGTTTGTAAAAATTAGTTTAAAAGAACGCTATTTAATTTTAAACGACGCTCTTACAGAAAACGGAATGCAATATCTTGAACGCATTATTGGTTGACGGTCCCACATTCATCTTTGTTCCCTCTCTCTCATTGTCAGACACTGAACTTGCGAGTTCGTTTAGCTCTATTCACAGTCGCTGGTGACAAACGAAAAATAGTCTTTCACAAAACTATCAAGCAAAAACGAACCACCTGCGACAAAATTAAAAATAGGAGCTTCGGCTCCTGAAGCAGAACACTATTTTAAAACGAAGTTGTGACTCGCTGGGGTCGAGGAAATTTACAAGTATCTGCAGATTGCACATTTTTCTATAAAACTTGCCACTACAGTCTCTTGATATTGCGTCATCGTGTTTTTATCTGTTTGGACAGCTACATCGAGGACGGCTGAGTACCGGCAAGTGAAATACACGAGCCATCCATAAATTGATACAATCGGAACATCAATCTCCTATCGAGGTAATTATATTGAAAGGTATATAACAGAGAATTGTAGTAGTGGCGATAAAACAACCACTGTCGATTATAAAGATTATTTTCACGGATTCTTGTTCAGCAAAATTAAATTTTTCAAAATCTGAGATGTCTTCAGTACACCCCCTCCACTGTTCTAACATTTTATGGACAACGGACGGACGTGTAATTTTTCACTGCAAATTTTTAAACGAAGAATTATGGAAAATGAAAACATTTTTCTTTCAATAATGCATGTTCAACTGATACTCCTTTTTTTTACGTTTTTATCGATGTATTACAATGTCCCATATTACGCGATGTTCAGTATTACCGGCAAGTACCCTATAGCGGCAAAAACCGTGGAGTTTCGAAGTTTCAGCCATTACGCTTCATCGATTAAAAAGGTTCTGCGGTTTTTTCCATTTTTGCAAATTCTACTTTAACATTCTGAGGGCCTCCTTTGAACATCGGACGCGTTAGAGAAGGATTTAAAAAGTTTCGATTTTTTTTAATCGGTCACCGTTGTCGTTTCCCTTTTTAAATCCAGTTACTGTTTTAAGAGAGAATGTTAACGTGACATGTGTCTTTTAGACTTCTTTGCAAATGTGATCTAAAAATTTAGTTTTAAAATTAATGGTAGTACGAACAGCACTTTGAATATTATCGGTCTCGTTTGTCTTGTGTTGTAAAATACATTCTGGCACGATTATGGTTCCGAGGATAGTAACACACATGTGCTGAAGACATGCGCGAAATGTCAATTCCGTTGGTGCAGTGGTTTCTGAAATATCGTAACAATACTATGCGAAAAACGCGTTCAAACTTTAAATTCCCTTATCGCCAGCCATTAAAACCCGCCACGCTAAACGGTCTATAATTTCGTTATTATCATATGTTTTAAATGCTGCACTTACGGTACATGCGAAAAAATATCGATTTTCGGACCTATTACGCTAGAATACCCGCTTAAACAGAAATAGCTGTCGCATCGTGTCGATCTACGGTTCTGAAACGGCAGGGGTTACAGACCGTTGCGTTCCAATTGCCGAACGCTCTGCAAAGCCTGATGACCGCAGAAGTCATTTGGCCGATATTGAAAAGCCAATATTGTTGTTTCCAGTGCCAGAACCTCGCGGATACACCCCTGGAACCATGATTTCACGGGACCGTGTGCTCTGTTCCTGTTGATCGATTAGGACGGAAGCAGGTCAATTCCAGCTTCGTGCCGACGCCATCTAAATTAGATGAGCCTGTGCCTCCGCGAAAACTCAACTGCTTAAATAATTCGATAAGTGTCAAGGTCGGTCTGTCGATCATGAAAGCGCGAAACGCGTCGAAGACAACGAATTGCCATCGATACGCGTGCACACCTTCGCCGAACACATACTCCTAGCTGCGACACGTATCGCCGTGCTTTCTATGCTGATCAATAAATCATCATCGTCACACGCCCTCGATAACTTTATTAATAACCCCGTGAAACGGTTAATTATAAGCGCGGCGTGTGTTCGAACACCGGTAGCGTTGTAAAAGAGAGAGAGAGAGAGAGAGAGAGAGAGAGAGAGAGAGAAAAAGAAAGATCCATGCTCGAAGAGCAATTTCTCGGAAGAAGATCCATTGAAGGACTCTGTATTGACGTATTGACGACAATCTAATCTCGTTAATTAAGTACCAGCGACGTTGTGCAAACGACCACGTGACTGACATGTTTCGGAAAACAAAAAGACGACGAGCACTCGTGCTCGACAGATCACCTTCCGAGAACTTTTCATTTAATAATTCTTTCGTTTTACTGTTTTATATTTCGTTCATATTACACAGTACCAGTTGCATTGTGTTTAGTTAACGGTGTTGGTTTAGTTGGTCACGACAAAACAATTGCACGTCAACTTTCCCTGTTTTGTATTACATCTTCGTAGGCGTTGAAATGAAAAAAATCACCCGATTAAAGGAAATAACGTGTCAGCTATGTAAGCAATAGAAAACGCGATTCAATAAACTGTTAATTGATGCTAGTACGGAACACATTGTTGCCTTTCCAGAATTGCGATGTTAGGATCTCCACATATGTATACATACATTAGAACCATTCGACATTCTACAGACACTCGACGATAAATCAGTCTTATTCCAGCTTCTTGATTTGATAGTGTTACTTTGAGAAGCTATTCGTTTCGCGTAGATTGCAGAGCAAATAAACTTTCTTTATTAGAATTCATTATAATCTTTCATCATGTATCGTGTGCTTATCTTTCAATATTAATTATAATCTATTTCAGAGACAATATTTGATTAATATAAAATATTTCGAATATAAGCTTCAGTATTTCCACTATTTTCAGCATCCTCCAAATAAAATACTATGGTCTTGAAAAATCTCTGCTTACGAATACAATATTTGATTTACAAAATACTATCTAAAATAACATCGACTATTTACTAGAAACTGTTTCAAATAATATTCTGCACAGCTCTGGGTGTTTTGAAAATTAACCTTCAGATATTATTGAATTTTCTAATTTTTGTCCGCTGCAGAAAATGTCGTTCGTCGCCGTTGTTGAAAACTTTTCAGCAGACCCTAAAATAGGGTACACAATCGATCAGAACTTTGCGGGAAAGTCAATATGTCACTTGGGGAAGCTTTGTATTAGACCTGAGAGTGGGCACAATTATTGGGGAACAAATATCAACTCTAAAATAGCAGTATGCTTGGTTACATGAACCGTAAGCTCTAATCTTGAAAATTATTCTGAAGCGAATGCTATTAGCAACAGCGAGCAAGGACAAAAAAAAACAAACGAGTGAACAGAGTACTGTGACGTCAATGTTACAAACTTTCATTTCCTACAGTAACTAGTAACTGTAAAGTGAGTATTAATTATGATCCGGTAAGTAACGTGACGACAGTGATTTAGTTCCCATCGCTGCTGCATCGTGTTTGCATTTTGAGGCCTAATGGAAGTGGCCTAGTTTCGAAAAAAAGCAATAGCGTGATCTAAACCGCTTCCCGACGCCTCGCCGCGTCTCTTAAATACTTAAAATGGACTCTTGAAAGATATTTCGAGACCACCGTAGTTTTACACTTTCTTCAAATTACATGTTCACATTTCGAGAAAATACAGTGTACACGGTATGGTTAGCACAATGCAGTATGGGTATTGTGTGCTTAATATTATAGTGTATCGTTGAATTGGTATGCAATGGACTTACACTGTTCGTAAACACGTTGCGATCCGCAAATGAGAAAGTGTGTTGACGAAGCGATAACATTGATCGAGTTCATTTGCAGCTTTCTCTATTTATTGCATTTTAGTATTACCAAATTGAATCTATATTCTTTTTTACTCAAGTGTTCATTGAAGTCTAGTACACAGTCGGTGTACAAAGTATTCGTACACATTTAAAAAACGAATAGCTTTTTCAAATGTGGAGCCGATAGCTCCAGTTTTTTTCAGACGTTAGAAGGATTAGTTTACTAGCTAATGCATAAATAATTTTTTTTAATTGTTATTGGTCGCAATTGCGGAGGAAAAAGAAAAGGTCACGATTTTTAAATTTTTTATCTGTGTCTGTACTGAAAATTTAAAACATGTACATTGTAAATCTAAGTTAGTTCATTGAAATCGGTTGACGTATAGAAATTCATTTGCGATTCATTTAATTCGCAGATTCTTACAATTTTTGCTGTTTTCAATCAATTATATTTCACAAGAACCTTGATCGATTTCGATGAAACTTTGTACATGTATAGAACTGACTTAGATTTACAAAATACATGTCTTAAATTTTCATTACAGGCACAGATAAAAAATTAAAAAATTGTGACCTTCACTTTTTCCTCCACAATTGCGAACAATAACAATTTTTTAAAAAATTATTTACACACTAGCTAGTAAACTAATCCTTCCAACGTCTGAAAAAAAACTCAAGTTACTGGGTCCACTTTTGAAAAAGTTGTTCGTTTTTAACTACTGGTAAAAAGTGTATAGGAGTACATACTTATATAAATATTCTGCTGTCTGAACAGCAGTATTTTTAACGTTTACCAACGTACTCGTGACATTTTTCTAATTAACCCCTTGCTATATTTTAACGAGCCAGACTCGTCATGAAGATTTTTAACAAAGTCTAACAGATATGAATGTTACGCGTTGCATTTTAGATAAAATAAAATTTGATTCGTTCGTAATCGATATTTAAGCATTAAAATAAATGTAACAAATTATACATATGTATGTCGCGGACACCATAGTGCGATTCAAGGTCAAAATTGACCTTGAACAAGAAAAACAAGGTAAAAAAACAAATTTTGTTTAACACGCAAAAACATCTAGCACATCGAATAAATGCAAGTGCATTACATGCACATTTGCTTTTGTTTATTTCTCTATCACTATAATAAATAATAGTATTATAGTAGTACAAACAAATAAGGAAAGTTTAATTGATAAAAAAAAACTCTGACCGACAAGGAATTGTGAGTATTAACTTTATCTCTATAGTTATTTTATGTATGTAACGCATTATTTCCATGTTATGCTTTATTAAAATTAAATATTAATTTTTGCATGTGAAGAGCAGTATCATTATAATAAATAATAGTATTATAGTAATATGTACAAACAAATAAGGAAAGTTTAATTGATAAAAAAAAACTCTGACCGACAAGGAATCGGAACCCTGGTCAAGGGCGTACTATTCCGGCACGCTACCTCCAAGCCACATCGGTACTTGATATAATTGGAAATAAAACCTATATTCATAGTAATGAAAACCTTTAATTACAAATATCTGAAAAATTACTGAGTATCTGCGGCTATAATGGGGTATACACGTTAACAGGAGAACGAGATCTATAACTTTACAAAGTTACAATCAAATCGGAGGGGCATCGACCTTGCACTCTCCTTATAAATCGGGGGTGTAGAATCGCGCTATGATGTCCACGACATATAATTTTGTGACACCCTGTACATATTCGCCGCTCAAGCAGTACAGTGGTCGAAATTTCTATAAAGTCACTGTGTTTTCTGCCCGTGCGAAATCAATGCGGGCCGGTTTATGTACTTCTTTAAGGCCTGGTTTACGTTGTATTTTTGTCCAGAAGAATTTAAAAGTTGTTTCACACGTCTTGTTGTTACTGGGAGCTCTAATTCAGCTCGAAATTGTGCTGCATTTTTCCTTTCCTTAGCTGCAGACCTCATTAATATTGAATGTTGTCTCTTTGACTATTTTTTATTACTACCTTTATGATGATTTTTTCCCGTAATTTTCACGTAAATTGATATAATTATTAATCACAGTATATGACCGATTGGTTTTCTTAGCAATTGCGTGATTAGAGCAGGCCATATCTTTATAAGCATCGATTGATGCGTTTTCTTCACTTGTTAGTACTTTTCCTCTCGGCATTCTCATACACGTGAATCAAATTATGACAAACAGGATTTCTGTGAGTTCTAAAACTAATACTTTTAGAATATTTGCAGTTTTCCGTAATTCTCAGCTCAGAATACAGAGAAACATTAAGTGACTTTATAGAAACTTCGCACTTGTGTTCTGCACCACACAGAAAAAATTAAGAAAAACGTAAATAGTAAACATAGCGGTGTAGAGTACGCAGTCCCTCTATCCGAGTGTCTACAAGGCAGAAGACCAGATACGATAAATCAACAAAAATGGTGATATTTTTAAAATATCTATGAAAAACAAGATGACTTTATAGAAATTTCGACCACTGTATTCGTTGACTCGGAGGGCATCGGACTGAAAGGATTCGAATTTCAGGAGATCTACAGGCCGATCCGTTGTTGTTTCGAACATCAATTGCATCCCTTTCAGCTGCAGCTGCGTCGCCTGCGTCTCATCGAGTCCGACGCTACGGAGAATAGAGCCGGTGTGCAATCGGGATGCTAACGGAGAACAGGAATTAGTAGATACTCCATTCAACGGTCCGGAGATTCACTTTGACGAGCTGGTACCGGCTCGCATTATATCTCGCGTTATCTCTGTACACACTACAGTCGATCTACCGACGCACAATCCACTTCCTGCGTCACGTATCTATGGCATTCAACATGCTGAAATTCGACGTCTCCATCAAACGGTGCGTGATTCGATCAAGTTCCGGTCAATTTATATGAACATCAAATATAATGCGCCGTGATACACAGAGTGGATTGGTTACTATTCCCATACTCTCGGTCGTCTCTTCCCTTTAGGCCTTATCGGAGCATATTTGTTTTCATTAGCCGGAAATATCCATTTTCCACACTGCCGCGCGAAATTATAGCAACGCTCGATTTACGCCGAAATAATTTAGATCTTCGTAACAAAAAAAAATCATACAATTCGGATCACTTAAAAGCCCTTAAACAGTCCTCCTCGAAGATATTTCTGCATCACGTGTGAGAATGAAAAGACTTTTTTCAAAATTTTTCAAATTCAAATAATTCTGCAGGCATCGACAAATCTTTGCAAGGATTGTAACAACAATAGATTTAAAGGCGGAAGTTCTTTGCTTCAGTTTTAATATTAACCTAATGCAAAAAAAATTAAAAAAGTATTTCTTCACGTAATTAGCAGTCGCGTACAATTCTTTAATAAAATGTTCAGCTTTCTCGATGCATAGGATTTCGATTGGAGCGTTTTCAACGCTCCGAAAGTATTTTATGACGAAGAATGGATCTCGTGTTGATCGTAATATGCAATATTATGTAAACAAATTTAGATTGTACGGAACCTAACATTCAAGAGAGGTATTAAGGTGTGACGCAACCTCGTGGCATCTTCATAAGTAATATGTACTTGCTTTGTGTTTGCAGCTCGGCTAGCGCTTTATCTTCTCAGTTATGAGGAAGATGATGCCGCGCGATCTTGGGACGACCAAACAGCCGCCAGGAAAACGAGATTCGATCACAGAGATCTTATTCGAGGGCCCATTCATGCTTGGTGAATGCCACTGAAGTTAGCAAAGTGTGCCTGACCTATTTCCTTTCTTCTTTTCCGAGTGGAACTGTGCAATCAATCACGCGCCGCTCGCAGTGGAAGTCAAAGTCATTCGAAAAATTGACCCACCCTTTGAAACGTTTAATTCTCGATTCGATTTTGCGAGTACATATTTAGTCCGCAAAAAAGGGGGAAAAGAGCGAGCGAAAATCGAATTTTCTTTGTAGCGAAGTGTCCGCTGCGGATGAAAGAGAGTTTGATGAAAAAAAATGTGTACTCGAAAAAATCATGTCTCGCGCGTGTAGCACAACGGACTTCAAAAGAATCCACGTTATTTTAGAGACCACTGTGCTTTGCGCTCTATAAATAAATGACCGATACAATCGGACAGAGATCTGGGAAGGATCGAACGTTCAGTGTTTTTGAATCTGTTACACACTCGGTAGTTGGCCTCTTTTCAGAGTATAATGTGTATTGAAAGCGGTGGTGTAAAGAGAAGTCGCGAAGTGATTCATCGAATGAAAATAAGCTACATTAGTGGAGTGAAACTCTTCCGTACCGGTGAACTTGCCGTGATAATTATTAAATAACTGAATCAGAAAATATTTGAAGCCTTAAGAAATGCTCCTATGTTATTTAACCTCTTAACTGTGGAATTTAGTTGTAAAAATTAAAATTAGTAAATATTAAAAAATCAAGCACTGACGAGTGTACACGTCGAACGCAGGGCAAATGGTCCTATTAGAAATTTTACGAAAAGCGAGGAGGGATTACATTTTTATTTGATAAAAAATTAATAATTCATGCTTGAAAAGGTTATTGTTAGTGCAACGCAGTAGAGATTTCGATTGGCGTGTATACACGTCGAACGCAGTTAACTGGTTAACCATGCAAAGAAAAAGCCCTACAGTTTTCCGATAATAATAACTTGTAGTTTTCGACTAATTTAAATGCGAGAGAATGGGAGATAAAAAAAATTGGTTCCTATGAGAAATGAATTTTCTTTGCTTAAAGCGCATAATGGAAATTAATATGCAGACTTGTTTGACTGACTGCAGTTCGTTACACGGTCGCACGAGGCCCGACGCGACCCGAGTTTGACGAAAGGCGACAGGACGCCTTCGGGAAACTTATTAATCGGCTTATGAATAAATCCTGACCTGCCTATGGCACCTGTTTCCGTTGAATATATTTGCCCCGTCGACTATCTAGCGTCGCATTTGCTATTCTTTGCGCGCGTGTATTATTCGCGCGCCGATGCTTTCAGGTAACGTAAAGATAGGACACCGATACGTGCAGGTAATAAGGCGATCTCTTTGTAATCGACCCCGTCGATCGTGTACTCGACTGCGGAGACTTTTCAAAGGGTATCTCTGCTACTGACGTAAACGTGTGTATCATTAAACCATTATCGGGGAAAGCATCATCGAGTAAAATATTCTACCGGCGGACACAAACGCTCCTCTCGGGACCACAGAAAACGTATTCCGATTGAAAGTACGGGAAAATTGCCAATACTATCGCTTAAAGAACGTTGGCTCCTTCCGGAAATTTCGTTTGGCTTCTTTAGAAGCCGATATAGATCATAATTGAATGGCATGTCTTGTCTCAATATTCCAAGAAGATAATCTATTTACAATTGACTTAGGTACTATTTATAGCAGGCCTGGACAACTTGCGGCTCGCCAGCCACAAATTGTGTCCTGTTTGGTATCAGTTTACTCACAAAAATATAATATTCTAGTAAAAGCTTCGCGTCAAAAGAAAAATTAAGAACAAAATGGTTGTATCATTGAATTGGTATTGTCCCTAGTTTGAAGCCAATGGGACGAGGTCAACGAACAGCGTCTGTGTACACGACACAAGTGACGTTTCGGTCCCTAAGTTTTTAAACATTACAACTGAAACAGTACTGTATATCCTCGAATAGTATACGACGAAGCAACGTGGAAGACGAATACATATATCGGTCACATTAATTCGTTGCATATTTTCCTTCGACTGCGTGGCGCTCTTTAAGACCAGGATTACGTATGCAAACACCTGTCGCTGGTGCACGCGACCAACTGGACCTTTTACACGAAAATTGGCCCCTGCGAGATAGAACTTCCATGTAAACACCATCGACATTCTTTTTCTTTTCCAGCTCGTTGTCCCGGTGAAAATTATGTACGTGACCTTGAATTTTATGTTTACCTTTTATTTGAGACTCTCGTGACCAGACTCGCGACGATGACGAATTCCAGGAATGCATCCAAGAATATATTTTTCATTTGCTTTTCGCATTTTTTACAAGTGAGTCGAGTAGTGTGGTTAAAATTTATAGGAAAAATAATGAGTCTGGAGTTATTTTGAGGTGATTTTTAAATCATCAGTAATTTACGAAATGTAAAATACTTCAAAACGATTAAGACGGCGCAGCGTTCCTCTTCGGGCCGAAAGATTTCAGAGCGGGAGATACCAGTGTTTACACTGAATATCTAATCGTTTCTTGCATATTCTAGAAAACGGTTCGACATGCTATGGGCATATCAGGATCAGTTGAACTCGCATTGCAACGAGGAAATTTTTTTCCTGTGACCCCGATGGGAAGATTGATAGTTGAGCGCGCGCGATAAAGAGAATAGTGTACATCCCTTGCATCGAGGAACGGTAACATAAAGGCGAGGAAAATCGGGTGCCCGAGGAATGCATTGAATTTTCAAGTAGCTGATAAAAGCTACTCGTGTATGTAGACAGTAACCTGAACAAGAGCATAATTATTAGGAAGTCCGTTTTAAAACCACGAGTAAGTAACCGACTATTATCGCTATCTCATTTTTTTGTCAAAAAATAATTCGCCTAGAAATTATACGAGAATACCTGCAACTGTGTGTGTATAACTGTTATTGCAAATTGTAAATGTGTAAAATTGACATATATTTAGACTTTCTGAATCATTTCTGTTACGAACAGTAATATGCAGAAACTACGCGAACATTTAATACCGCCTTATATCACGAACATGTCTATTACTGATTAGATCAAAATCTGTTCACGTACGTGAACAATACCGACGACATCTGATAATGATCTGACGCATACGAATATTGTTAAAAAATGTAACTGACGCAAGTAATACAACATTATCAGAATTGTTATTTTTAACATTTAATTTTATATCGATGTTGTTTACTACGCTTTCCTAAGCTATTTTTAACGAGTGCCACTAAGTTGTTTTTAATTTTAACACCAATTGTATGATGTTCAATGTAATCATTATTCACGAGAAGAAATCAGATATTAATATTTCCAGTTACAAGTCTACGTGAATCGTTAATAGTAATTTGTATAGTGGTTACTATGTACTGTTATGCCGTATCACCCTTCCCGATAAGATTCCAAATTAACATTATCTTCGCCCTTTTGCCCAAAACTGACTCAAATGTTTGGCTGGACTAAGAACGGCAGAGTTACATGCCCGGTGACACATTTTAGTGTAGATCAGAGGTCCTCATAAAGAATCTATATACTTTACTAGATTTCCCCTGCCACGCGTTGCTGTGGCACAGTATTTTTTAAAAGCATGTACGTATTGAACGTGTTCGTGATAATCTATTTCGTTTAATTCCATTTCGTTTTTCGCGTTGCTTTGTAGTTCTCTCTCTCCCTCTCGCTCTTCTTGCTCTCTTCCTCGCTCTATCTCGTTTTCTCTCTCGCTCTCTCACTGTCTCTCTCCCTCTCTATCTATCCGTCTCTGACTCCCTCTCTCTTTATCTATCTATCTGTCTCTGTCTCACTCTCGCCCTCATCCGCTCGCTCTCTTTCTCTCTCTCTCACACTCTCTTTCTCTCTCACTCTCTCCCCCCCCCC
>CM052283.1:4714814-4727652 GCA_028455765.1 Lasioglossum oenotherae | reverse complement strand
TGTGACGGAATCAATTGCGAACGGCAAGACGCAGAAAACTGCGGTTTGAACGAGACCTGTGATTTTTTGGGACCCTTATTTTTTGAGATAAATTCGAAAATAACCGCAAAAATTTGTGCAAAAGTGGTGTCTCTCCGTCTTTAATCATTATTTAAACATGTTTAAACAATCATAATGTATTAATATTGGATATCACTGTATTCGGGAAAGTCTACAGAATCGTTTGCTGTAAAGAACAATTCAATATCTTTTATAATAACATCACAATATTTGTTTAAAGTTGAAAAATATGTTTTTTTTTCAAAGCTGTGTTTTTCAAAAAACTGTGCGTATAGGAAAAAAATTAAAACCAGATTTGGAATCAGCGCAAAAAACTCTATAAGAAGGACCCAACAGTATATTATAATCACAAAAAAAGTTGAAATTTGTTGGACAGTGTTATTTTCCCCGAGTTCTCGAGCGCCTCGGAGGCTCCCTTCCGGCGATGATAAAGTGGTCCAAAGAGTTCTACCTCACGTCCGAAATCACAAATTACGGAACAATGAGGCGTTGCTGGCCTGTCTGTTTGGGTGGTGGGGGCTGACTAGTTAGAATGATTTAATGAATATTCAACTTACCCGAGAGTTGAAAGAAATCCCGAGACACTTCCCTCCGCGTAAAGGCTGACGATGTCGCCGAGGTGAAGGAAACTCGCTGAACCGAGGATCTCGCCCATCTTGACGCTGTTGTTTTCAAGTCTCTCTCTGTACCTCACAGTCGGAGAAATTTCATCCCTTAGCCCAGTGAATTATTCATGGCTACACCTACGGGGGAAAAACGGTCGTTAGCACACGAGGAACTGCACACAATCTCTCGACAATGTAGCATGCAACTTCTACGTTCCTTCACGCTTCTTGCCCCACTCGAGGAGGACACCTGAAAATCGTCGTTCAGATTTTCGAGGTCATTTCTTTGCACATTTCAAGCAAAGATAAAGGAATTTGCTTCAGAAAAATCAGATACAGAGGACAAGCCTTTCGACGGAGCTTCACTCGAACAGTCATTTCATAATATGCACAATCTTGTAAAGTTTGATTTATTGATCCGAAACGTTCGGAAGTCCCAGGTGTTTCTTGAATATATTAGCAGCTTTGTTAAACACACAGCGGCTTCACAGTAGTATTTGAACGCTTTGTACGAATATCGTCTACCTAAACCCCTTAAATACAAAAGCAGCGCAAGATGATTCATACTCACGTGGAAAAATAAACAGAATTATAAGAACAGATCGAATTCAAAGATAACCTCGAAGATCATTTACATTAATTCCACAGCATGACATTTGAAACAAACAGAAAACCTAGATCAATTGAAAATAACACGAGTCGAAAAAAGACGAGTTGGAAACATCACCGGCGGGCACATAACTTCTGCTAAGCCAGTAAGCACGACACGATCACGGGATAAGAAAAAATTCAAAAAATATAAATAGTTTTCCTTAATCGAATAAACGCGACAGATTGAGCTCGCTTGGATTACCTTAAATTGCAAAATGTGTCTTCAGGGTAATTACTCCTATCACGGCACTTTCGGAATGAACTTTTTCCTGTCCTCGATCGCCGACGGTTTCATCGCGCTGGATATTCTGTAAAATGGATCCCAGCGAACTCAATTTTACTATGAAAATTACCATCTTTCGTCTGTCCGACCGAGTTCGCTGCGAAACCGAAAGATATTGATTCGAATCGCGTTTCCCGTCGATGAACCGAACCTGATCATTCAGAACTACGAATGATCGAGAACGTTCTTGTGATTCCCGTCGTTCCTTAGCATACATGCATACACAATGCGAAGCATCTTATACGTTTCATAAAGGAATCTTAACAGAAGGTTTACCGAGATCGATATTCCCTCTTATCAGCTCTTTTCTACACTTTTCCTGGCACACTTGAGTGGAAATCGTGATTGTACATTTTTATTTACCAGCTCCGAATCATGTCCGTGCAATACGAATCAAAATCGCATCAGTATGACTAGACTGCGGATTTTTATTCGAAATAAAAGTTTTCTTACGAGGAGAACCCCCGCTCTGTCTCTCACGAATTTTGTTCAGACTTTACAGAGTTATAGATCTCGTTCCCCTGATTAAGAAAATACCCCATTATAGGTGCCGACACTCAATAGTTTTCGAGATATTTGCAATTAAAGTTTCATAACCGTAAAATATCAGTTTGGTTCAGATTACTTTAATATTATTATTGTTTTATAATTATTATCTTTTATGTAGTAATAGATCTAGTATTTCTTCTATAAAGTAATAAGTATCTGTATCTATAAAGTATATAAGTATAAGTATCATTTCCAATTAGTCCTTTAGCGAATAAAAATATTTTATTTAAAATTTATTTAACATTGAAAATGCATTTTCCATGAAAAAAAAACAATAAAAAATAATTTACCACGAAGGGATTCGAACTCGACCTGCGGCGTAACAGTTCAGCTCGCTGCTGTGACGCCACACCACTGCTTGGTAAAAATCTGAACCAAACTGATATTTTACGGTTATGAAACTTTCATTGCAAATATGTCAAAAACTATTGAGTGTCTGCCCCTATAATGGGGTATTTTCGTAATCAGGGGAACGAGATCTATAACTCTGTAAAGTCTGAACAAAATCCGTGAGGGACAGAACGGGGGTTCTCCCTTGTTAGTCGATCTTAACGGATAGATGAAATGGGCGTGATTGAGCACATTAAGAGTAGCACCACCAGCAACCACCGAACAGTAATAACCGCAACTGATCAATGATGAATGCCAGTTAATATTATGGATCACTCGTGACCACGATAATTGCTGTATGTACTACAGCTATTGGTCTCTGATGACCATTATTGGTTACTAAAGACCACCAATGGCCGCAAGTATCGGCTGACAAATTCTATCTTCTGCGTTAGCGCTTCCTGATTGAATATTCGCAAACACTGCCAACCATTAAAAGATTAATAATCTCGAGTAGGGCTGTAACTTTTTCGAAGACTTCGAAGCTTCGAAGGATTCGAAGGAACGAAGGGAACTTCGAAGTTTCGAAGTTTCGAAGTTTCGAAGTTCCGAAGCTTCGAAGTCTCCCAAGTGCTCGAAATTAGGACTGTAACTTTCCTTCGAAGGATTCGAAGGAACGAAGGGAACTTCGAAGTTTCGAAGTTCCGAAGCTTCGAAGTTTCGACGTTCCGAAGTTTCGAAGTTCCGAAGCTTCGAAATCTTCCAAGTGCTCGAAATTAGGACTGTAACTTTCCTTCGAAGGTCGAAGATTTCGAAGCTTCGAAGCTTCGAATGTCGAAACTTCGGAACTTCGAAGTTTCTGAAATCGAAGCTTCGAAGGAAAGTTACAGCCCTAATCTCGAGCTGGGACCGCAGTGTAAGAAATTCGCCGACTACAAAACGGATAAGAAATTAGCGCCCGTTCCACCGTTCGCCCTAAACAACGAACAATGGCCAATCATGGCTAACGATCTGACAGCGAGCCGCCACTTTTAATTTAGACACGGGTAAGAAAAACGCGTTCGCGTGATATCTTCAATCTGATCGTTGCTCATGCCTGTCTACGGCGAATGCGGCTCGTTAAGAGCAAGCTCGAATGAGCTAGATTTAATTGGTTCGCAAGATAGGCCACAAATTGGCCCGTGAAGTTCTCCGCTAATAGAGACCGGCCGGATAAACGGTGATCATTGTTTTCGATTAACACGTCCGTCGTGACTATGGAACGGTGTCGCGGGCGCACGCCGCAGAACGATAAAATACATAATAACAGTCGAACTGCGTTTTCTATTAAATAACAGACCGCTGCACAAAGTGAACGCGTAAGGTTTCCTCGGTGCCCGTAAGGAGCTTAATTTCAAGCCCCCGGCAAATCCATAATCGTTATAAGAGGGATCAGAACCGGCGATCCATGCGAAAACAGTTCGTGATTGATTAGCTCGCTGATACCAAGGGAATTCTAACGACTGTTAAACCAACGCGTTGGAACGACCGGAATCACTCGTTGCGACATCGATAGATGAACGATTCCTCCATCGTCACGGTAACCATCGATCGTTTATGTCACTGGAGAACGAAGTCCCTTGATCCCTCAATACAACTGCGCTATGTGTATAATAGATATCCAATCCAGGAAGTTTTATTCCAGTTGAAGTGAAATTCAAGTGTTTTCATTTTGCAATTGTATTGAGTTGATCAAACTTCGACTAAATGGTAACTTCGTGATCATAATACATAATTCGATCACCCACCGTATGTACGTATGCGTGCGACGCTCTTAACGAACGTGTTAACATGAACGATTGAAATGATTGTTTCGCTATTCTGTAATTGAATTTTGCGTGGTTGAATGCCATCACTATGAAGTTGTTAGGCTCTTGATTTCCGTTCATTGTATACATAAATGCAGCAAGTTTGTACAACGACTATTGACAAACTGCATGTCATGGTTATGGGATTTCGCTTTCGCCTTGCAAGCCAGCTAGAAAGTGTGGAAAAGTTCGAAAGGGCTATTTGCCGCCGTGTTCTCACAGGTTTAAGTATGCAGATCTCTGTCCATAGAACAGACTCGATATGCATTACGTCCGAGCATAAACCAAACAAATTTTTTTTTTCTACTTGTTTGCGACGCTCTCAGACACTATCATCGATTTGCTCGATAAAACCGAACCCGCCTCAATGCCGTTGTTTACCGACAGCTTAAGGTTGAAGGTCAGTTTATTTAAAGAATTACTTCTCCCTTGCAGAGCGACCACCATCGATTGCCGCCCTTACACCGATCAATTATAAATTGAATCTACAGTGGTCGAAATTTCTATAAAGTCACTGTGTTTTGTGCCCGTGCGAAATCAATGCGGGCCGGTTTATGTACTTCTTTAAGGCCTGGTTTACGTTGTATTTTTGTCCAGAAGAATTTAAAAGTTGTTGCACACGTCTTGTTGTTACTGGGAGCTCTAATTCAGCTCGAAATTGTGCTGCATTTTTCCTTTCCTGCAGAAAGCTGCAGACCTCATTAATATTGAATGTTGTCTCTTTGACTATTTTTTATTACCACCTTTAAGATGATTTTTTCCGTAATTTTCACGCAAATTGATATAATTATTAATCACAGTATATGACCGATTAGTTTTCTTAGCAATTGCGTGATTAGAGCAGGCCATATCTTTATAAGCATCGATTGATGCGTTTTCTTCACTTGTTAGTACTTTTCCTCTCGGCATTCTCATACACGTGAATCAAATTATGACAAACAGGATTTCTGTGAGTTCTAAAACTAATACTTTTAGAATATTTGCAGTTTTCCGTAATACTCTGCTCAGAATACAGAGAAACATTAAGTGACTTTATAGAAACTTCGCACTTGCGTTCTGCACCACACAGGAAAAAATTAAGAATAACGTAAATAGTAAACATAGCGGTGTAGGTTAAAATATCTATGAAAAACAAGATGACTTTATAGAAATTTCGACCACTGTATAATGGCTGTCGCACGGGTCCGCTAGTTCTCCGATTGCTTCGATGTTTCCATTGAAGTGTTACGTTTCTTCTGGTTCGACGAAACACAGGGCGGTTTCTAATCTTTAAATTTCAAGTTATCGGAGAGGTTCGAACTCGACGGGAGAGATCTAATTAGACTTGTCTCGAGCAAGCTGCGAACGAGAAGGCCGCTTTTGCCTTTAAAGTCATTGTGCCAGCGTCCAATTCCCTTCTATGTGGACGGACGCGTTGCCTCATTCGCGAACGCAACAATCTATTCCCGGTATTCATTAATGAAAAAATTCACGGAAACAGCAAAGTGAGTCATGGACCTGTTCTTCTTTTATTCCGCTCGTGCACATTAATCGTTCGAGAGCAACGGCAATTAGCATGTAACGTTGGAACATGAAATAAATATCGCAATACGCGAATATTACTTTAGCGGACTCCACTTTCGCCGAAAATATACGCATAAAAACGTGATTCTGCGTAAACATCCGGAGTCCAGCTATTATTGTTCGCGTACGAGACTTTGCATCATCGCACGGTGAAGTCAGATTTCCATTTATTTTCCTTCTGAATCTTCTAGTGTTAAATTTAATCGGTTGGCCTTCGACAAAGGCAAAACTCTGGGTAACGTTCCAGTTTACAGGGACACCGTCGCATCGTCATGCACCAATAATTTCATATTTGGTTGCTAGTTAATAAATATGTACGTAAAGAGCTAAGTGCGGCGGTAAACGAAAAACGATCGTTATTGGTTTATGCGAGAGATCTTGCTGGCCACCAGCATGAATTCGAATCTTAAGAAGAATTTAGCTCATATCTCTCGAACATGCACCTTTCTTATAAATAGAGTGTAGATAAATAATCAATTATACGTTGCAAAGTTAGAACTGCCTACATCGATTTTGCATGCAATAATTTATAGCGTACCGACTACCGAAAAGCTTATTTTTACATTCAACTTTGTTTTCGTGTATGTTATGCTCTTCCTTTCTTTATACAATTTAGTACTCGAGAGTATCTACATTTGTTGGCGATGAACGAACATTAAAAATGTGTCGAAAATTTCTTTCAATGTATACAATAAAGCCTTGATCTAAAAGAAAACCCGAGGGTCCGTGCTGATTCTTAGATCGTGTAGTTCTACCTTTTTTGTTCGTGACCGCGATGGACGCAGAAGAGGACATCGTGTTTCTATGCTGAATTTAATACGTGAATTTATCCTGCTTTAAAAGGATGTTCTGGAGGTATATAAAAACGCAACAAAATTTTTGAAAATTTGACGAGATATAATTCTTTCTAAATTAATGCAATTACCAAAGTTTGGGTTCGATTCACTGCACCGTTTAAGAATTATAACAACTTAAAGTTTGCACATTTTAACACGTCTTCTTATGGAGAATTCAGAAAATTCCACTTCAACTCCTATTTAAACCTTGAAAAAACGCAACTAGAAACTCCAGTTTTTTTTTATATGTAGTAAAAATTATGTAATTAATTATGTTCAAAATTTATTAGGATTCACTAAACAGTTACAGAGCAAAAAAGTTATAAACTGTTACAAAACGTCAAATTTATCCTGTTGTCTCTCACTAGTATGGAAACGTGACAAGTGTAGACCACTGAATATAGCTACAGAGGGTACAGTGTTCGCAAAAGTTTAATGCAAAATATACTCATAAAAGGCTTTTATTGCCATGTATTGATGGATATCGAATTTCTTGTACTTTTGTCTCCCATTGTACCTCCAGAACATCCTTAATTTTCGTCCTATCATTATCGGTTACATACAGTTTGTTACAAGGATACCGAAATTACGTTGATAATAACAAATATCATTCGGATAATTCCGTTGCAGTTGAAATATGGCTCGGAGCATAATTCTATTGGAAAATGTTTAATTAGTGCCGTCGATGGCAGACAATTAATCGGAGCTCATCTCCAGCGAACCGAACGTGATGTAAATGCCACATGACACGGGTGTCTGGAAAAAAGGAGAAAACAAAACTGCTGTTTCGTTCATGAATATTGCATGGCGCGTACGACTCATTTGTGCCGCTTTGAAGTCTATTATTTCATATTCGATTAACCAAATATTAGAGGTCCGCACTGCATTGTACCGGTTTGATTCTGCGTCGATGAGATTCGCAAAACGGAACCGTCGCAATAAATCCGTCGTGTCCGATTAAGGCCGTGTATTACTGCTGCATCGGCTGGTGGCAGTTTATTAACGCGTCTTCGTCATGTGCTCTGCTGATGAAATACAGTCTCTCGTTGATTTTCACCTCGATACGTCCTGCGTGATACACATCGCTTCTATGTATACATATGTACTTATTAATCACGCGCGCGCGCGCGATATCGACATTAAAATTTGTATTTATATTTAACTTGACGCGAGCTTATGCGAACGTATTACCAAAACAAGCAACGTGCTACATTCGTGGACGTCGAACTGCAGGGTCCGATGTGTACAAACATTGAAAAAAGATTAACTATTAATATTTGGACGTTGTTACACGCACAGACAATTCTGAGATATGTATATGGAATGTAGGAAATTTAATTATTAAAATGATTGTCCACAGCATTTAGTTTTTTAAATTAATATACAATAAAGTTATGATATTAATACAAAGGTTTCTGGTATCGAAGATAATTATAATATTGTTTCTGTGTCTTATTTTCTCGAGATACACTAATCTTATCTTACTTTTACTTACATTGATAATCATTTCTGGTCGACATCTTTACAGTCTCAATAATTGTGATCTAAAAAATTGTCTAGTTCTTCCGTTAATATGTATTTGATGTAGCAGTAATAATCTTCTTGAAACAAATGCAATATTCTTCCAGTAATTGGTTCCTAAAATTTGAATGTAATCCCGGTAATTATATGGTTCGTTGTAATATTTCGTTATAAGTTCCTTGTAGGATCGCATGTACCAAGTTATGACCATTAAGGATGTTCTGGAGGTACAATGGGAGACAAAAGTACAAGAAATTCGATATCCATCAATACATGGCAATGAAAGCCTTTTATGAGTATATTTTGCATTAAACTTTTGCGAACACTGTACCCTCTGTAGCTATATTCAGTGGTCTACACTTGTCACGTTTCCATACTAGTGAGAGACAACAGGATAAATTTGACGTTTTGTACCAGTTTAGAATTTTTTTGCTCTGTAACTGTTTAGTGAATCCTAATAAATTTTGAACATAATTAATTACATAATTTCTACTACATATACAAAAAAAAAACTGGAGTTTCTAGTTGCGTTTTTTCAAGGTTTAAATAGGGTTTGAAGTGGAATTTTATGAATTCTCCATAAGAAGACGTGTTTAAATGTGCAAACTTTAAGTTACTATAATTCTTAAACGGTGCAGTGAATCGAACCCAAACTTTGGTAATTGCATTAATTTAGTAAGAATTATATCTTGTTAAATTTTCAAAAATTTTGTTGCTTTTCTATATATCTCCAGTACATCCTTAATAATATTCGAGGCAATATTCGGACTTAGGATTTTAACAAAGCACATGGATGCCTGATACGGTTTCAGTAGATCGCATTGATAGCCAATTGGCGATTATTGTTCGACGATGCAAACTGAGCCGAAGGATATAAGAAACATCTGCGCGGTGGCTTTTCCATAATTTTTTTCTCTATGGATTTTTCTTTCCTCTGCATATAGTTACTTGAGATTAAGAACGAAAAAGTTTATGAAAAAACATTACATTTTACTTTACAGACTTGATATTTATTTTTATATTGTTACAAATACATAGTACGTCTCATACGAACCAATAAATTGATTGAACTTGTCTGTCTTTTCTTATCATATACATTTAATTTGCGCAGCAGTGAAATTTTTCTGTTCTTTCATCTTTCTCAAGTATTTCGTTTAATAAGCAGTTGCTTTTAATTTAGCCGTCGCACTAAATACGTTTTAAAGCCTTGATCTCCCTCCTTTCGCGGCAACTAAGCCGGTGGCACGCGCTTCGAATTAACGGCTGCACAATAATAAAAGGCTATATTCAGTTTCACACCAGGAACCGTATAATTTTCAGAAATTGCGAAATCGCGACTAGTATGAAGCAGCCGGGGTTCTCGTGTTCAACCGGCTGCTCCAGTTACCAGTGTTCTCCCAGAGTTTCGTTTTTCCAAGTGGCTTTTTTCCCTTTAACGACAACATGACCTTTTTGCGTTTATTATGCTAAAGCAGTCAGCGATCCGCGCAGATGCATTCCGAACTGTGTCGAATTATCGGGGCTGAAGAACCTTGAAATTGTTAGAAATGAGATACTGTGAAAACTATAACATTTTCATACGCTGATATGTACTATAATCATGTAATATGCAAAATAATATTTTATCAAATACTTAAATCGAACACTACTGGAAAATACTATATTTCATCTAATGTTTCATTTTATAGAATACCTTTTTATAATTATACGTTGTGGACTCATTAATCTTTCTATTGTTCTCAACATAACCACAACTCATTCAATTTAATCGCCAAAATTAAAGCAATTAAATGACAATTCGGATGTCCAAGAAAAACGTTTTACCGTTCAAAAGGTTTATTGCGTTCAGGCTGATAGAAAAATTCTACATATTAACCTTGGTGAAATCTGTTCGTTTCGTACCGTTCTACACACTTGCATATCCCGCACAGCGTACTTAATCTACCGAAGTAATCGACTTATGAATGTACATATATGAATTCCAAGAGAACATGCTTGAAGCCTCTGAGTATACTTTAAAGGTGGAAAATCGACAGCACACTACTTTCAGTGATTTAATTCGCAAAAGCTAGAATTGAACGAAGATTTGTTTCTTCCATTACGAATCACTTGTAGAAATTACCTTCAATTTTTCCAAACTTTTTTACGTAAATAAGTTTTCTATTTTCATAATGCGTTAAGTGCATTTCTTATGAATATTGTGTATTTAGATTTACGGCTAGAGCAAATCTCTTCTTTTCGCCAAAAATGTTCCGTTCTGGGTCAACAGTGTAGTCGTTTACAATCTCATTGGCAAGCATTGCACAATATGTTTCGTAACGTCTAGAAATTACTAAAACCAACGACTAGAGTTAAAAAAAAAAACATTAAAAAAAACGAATCACATTAACACGTGCCTCAACCTCAACTGACCACGTTTCCTCATTATACATAGTCATACATATATGTATTCTAATACAAATATGCAATTTCTTGGGACAACACCAGAATCGTAACAGTCCACATGAATACCAATCGTCGTGATTTACAACTTTCCGATTTTCAAAATGTTTTTTTGGGTTCTTGGTTAAAACTTTTCTAAAATAACATTAAACACTTTCGAAATTATGTTTAGTGCATCTTCAACAACCAATTCGATATTGTTTATATATTATAAAATACAGGTCGAAATAGATAAGAAGAAACATTACAAAGAATCCCAAGATTATTTTACTACACACAATTGACCTTGAATGACCTTGCGTCATAAATCATTGTGCTTATCTCAGAACTCACAATGTATATATATCACTGAGTAGAATGGCAGCCATAGTGTTCTGTTCAAAACAACGTTCGTAAAATGGAAATTACAATTTCCACTGATTTAATTTTCTCTACACTTATACTCGTGTATCATACAGTAGTGGACAAAAGTTTATGTACCCTCTAAAAATGATGATAACTATTTTAATATTGTACTATACGATTTGAACTTTTTTGGGAAGCTAGAGCAATTACTTCACTACAGGATGTGAAAAGAAATTTTTTCAAAAGTTGCAATTGAACGGAATTGTTGAAAAAATACTAAAAGTTGCATTTTACAACTTTTTTATGTGGGCCTATATTGAAAATTTGAAAAATCCGTTTTGTACATCTCTGTGAATTAAACATATTCTCGTCAAAATCGGTCGACGTTGCAATGAGTTACAAATGTTTAAAAATGGTAAAAATTGCAGATTTTTACGATTTTGGGCTTATATCTAAGAATTCTTACATCTTTCAATGCCGGTCGTTTTTTACCGCATCAACCGATTTCGATGAAACTTTCACAGTGCATATAATTGACACACGCCTACAAAACATACTTCTTAAATTTTCAATACAGGCCCACATAAAAAAGTTGTAAAATGCAACTTTTAGTATTTTTTCTACAATTCCGATCAATTGCTATTTTTGAAAAAGAAATTTTTCACATCCTGTAGTAAACTAATTGCTCTAACTTCGCCAAAACGTCAAATCGTATAGTACGATATTAAAAAAGTTATCGATAATGGTATTTTAGAGTTATTTAAATTGAAATATCTTCTGAACTATTAACTTTTCGACATACATAGGTTAGTACCTTTTTATAACGAATGTCTAACTGCATCGATTGATGTATTAAAAAATACCTCATTCCATTAAAAAAAATGAAGGTGACCTTCATATCTCTAAAAAAAAATTACATAAAAACAAAAATTTGTTGGTATCGTATGAGCCCCATTTTACCATTCAACTTTGTCCTTCAGACATTTGACGTATCTTTAAAAACAACAAAGATATTTAAGGTGGTCAAGTTAGGCGAAATATCCTGTATAACACTCGGTCAGTTAAAATTTATTTTCATACAAGATGACGATTTTTCAACGTTTAAATTTTATCACGAATTAAAACAACGTTTTCATTGAACGAAAGAATTCGTCGAACATTCACACAGCAGATAAAATTTGCATTAATATACCTTCATGAATTTTTGATTTCTGTTGATCGAACTCCATGTAATCGTCCTTCTGAAGAAAGAGGCTGTTACCCGTTCAGATACAAGATTTTGTGCCAACGAAATTGCTGCAAATTCTACAGTATCTATACTTCTCAATGAAATAATCGTTTAAGAACTTTAAAAGAACTAGTGATTTACTGAAAATGATCCCGCAAGTTGCGCAAATATATTCAAAGTAAATATTTTACGTCTAATATTGAATAAAGATTTATTCTATATTTCAAACCACTATTTTATTCACATAATATCAAATGTGTGTTTCTTCCATATTATGAAACAAATATTTTGTTTTTGATAAATATAGAATATTTCTTGAAAATTAGCAAAAAATATTTTAATCATAATATGAAATAAATATTACCTGTACATTAAGAAAAAATATTCTATTTTCAATATTAAATAAACATTCATTTTACATTTAGAAAAAAATATTTTTCTCGTAACATGAAATATATATTTCCCCTATATATGAAAAAAAATATTTGTTACTAAATATAAAATAAATATTGTACATATATTTGAATATTAAAAAACAGATTGGATCTCTTTTTAATATCATATGAATGTCTATACAA